>JAQGBT010003700.1:0-18764 GCA_034698585.1 Disparrhopalites patrizii | reverse complement strand
TTTTTCTTGGGAAAAGGAAAAATGAAAAGTGTATATGGATTCTCTTATATTCTTGAGAGCAGATGCAAACACCTGATACACCAGAGAATCGAATTGTTACTACCCTTGAAATTACAATTGCGATATGGATACCGATGATTAAAATTACATGATTAAATATGAATACCGATAGGGAGCGTTGATACGAAGCAGTTCAGAGTCGGCCAGAACAGTAAATGGGTAACTGGGGACTTGCATCCCACGTCGTCACGTGTCACGTCATGCTCCTTACGTGTACATGTTGTATCTCACGTGTGATCTCACATCTCACGTGTAACCGCACGTGAAATCTCACGTTCTTCCACTCGTCACGTGGCTGTCGCGAATGACATCGTAAGTCCTAACCGTATAATAGAGTGTGCCAGTGGCCAGTGTGCGTAAGTAAGGATAAGGACTAAGGACATATCACAAGGTCATTTCACAAGCCTCTTCGCTTGTTGTGCTTCATCCAACACGATCCCGATGCAACTCACAGAGATAATCACTGTGTAACACAAACTTTCATGTGTACATGTATCATGTACTTATATTATATGTACATATATCCTATATATCCTGCATAAAACATGTATAAAATCCGAGTAACGCTGTTCACATTCACCGTTACGCCCGGGAGGCCATCCATTCCGTACTTTACTCTTATGGGAAAATGGGAAACCCCCGTTGAAATTGAGTGGCCACCAGGCGACTCAATTTCGCTTCCAAATTCCAAACTCTTCGGATGTGCATTCATTGAGGCATGCATCCATTACCCACACTTTCAGCCTGGAAATTGAGCATTTTGGCCGCAGACAAAAGGAAGTCACAACGAAGTTCTATTTCCACTATCTAGAATGCGTAGTATTCAAAAAGTCTATTAAAAATCCGCATTTCCCCCTAATTTTCATGTATTCATGTAGTACATTTTGACTCCTGCGATTGGGGGTGACTCAGTAATCAGAAATGGGCTTCCCAAATGAGTACATCCTGATGAAACCATTGCATGTGCGACTGCCATTTTGGTTGTGGTTGTGGGATGTTTCTTGGAAGGAATGGATAATTGAACCGCCGCCCCCACCCCCACGGGCTTCCTGGATTCTTCTCCGGCATTCCCATCCTCGGGGATCGCCAGGGTGTGTTTTTGTAGATTCTACTTGAGAATTGAGTGAGTTGTGGGGTGTTTGAATGTTTGGCCCGTGCAGTGGGTGCACTGTTGGTAGTGAGTAGATTGGAAGGAAAGTTGGACTGGGAAATCCGAAATCCGGGAATGGCTGGATGACTATATTGACTATAATATGACTTAGGACGGACGTGAGGCTGTGGACGTGTTGAGGAAGGTGAGGAGTGCTCCCCGAGATCCCGCCCACACCGCATTTCAGGAGCTCCACAGGTGCTGAGCTGCTGAGGTGGACTCGGACGGCACTCTCACTCTGAGGCAGCAGCTAGCATCCTGGATCTCTCCATCCCATCCCATCCCTTCGCCCTGCCCTTCCACTCTCTCCACTGCCTCCACTGGCACCAGTCACCATCATCTGCAGTATCATCTAACACAGTACACACAAAGTTCAACTTACCTTGCAGCTCTTCTATTCTGGGCTTCTGGGGACGATGAGCCAGTGATGTTGAGGAGTGGAAGGAAGGCCTGCTTACTCTTACATTGTGCACCATGACCAAGTTATTCCGAGTACTATTCTGAGTGTGGGTCACGGTTGATTTGTTGGAGGGACGGAAGATACGGTGTCAAGGTGCCGTAGGAGACCGCGAGCCTGATCTGACACTGGGCCACTCCTCATCCTCCTGCGCATCCTTTCCTCCCCACCCACACGTAGTTTGTGATTTGTTTTGTTTTTGTAAACCCAAATTTGCACAAAATATGGAGTTTTGTTATTGTTTTTGGTCCTAACTTTGTTTTTTGCATGTTATTATACGGAGCACAAAATACGATTTTGTTTTCTTTTTGTTTTGCTTTTGTTAATTAACAAAATTGGAACAAAATCGCAACAAACTGACAGCACTACCCACACGATCGTGGTTGTACCTACAGACAAATATAAAGGAAGCGGTACAAAGAAATGTATCGCTGTGTAGATTCATAAAAGTATAACAATCTGCCCCTTACGAACTTTGTGTATCCTGTATGAGCGATTGGCATACCGCACGGAATACCTGAAGAAAATTATAATTGCACCTACCTACGTAAAAGAAAACGGGGTGTACGCGAATTTGGCGCTATATCGCGCAGTATTTCCTCCATTACCAGCAGCATTAACGATTTGTCATAGCACAATATAGGTACGTCTGTGTACAGTGTACATGTATACATATGTACATCGTGCCAGTCGTGCGGTAGTTATAGCAAACAGGCAAAGACTCATAAATGATACACGAAGGTATACCATAAAGGGTGGATTGTTATACTTTTATTTATCTTGCGACTCTGGGACTTGCGATACATTTCTGTGTATCGCTTCCTTTATATTTTTGTGCACTTCCACGATGGTGTGAGCGGAACTATATTATGTAAAATGAATGAATTAATGGGCTCTGGCCCTGTACTCCGTACAATCTCTCGCGCACCCTCAAGGCGGGCTCGCCCACTCCTGCAAATACTGAATACGAATACTGAATCAGTGAATCGTGAATCACTCAACCCGTCAAGCGGTCGTCAATCCTGCTCAATGGACACCAATCCAAGAAACAGAAACCAAGGCCTAGTTCGCCTAGTTCTAGTCCTAGTCCTAGTCACTAGTCACTAGCACTAACCACTAAGCCTAAGCTAACCTCTCATAAATACAAATAGATACTAATAAAGCGTATGTGTGTGAGGAGATTCCAGACTGCCTGCATCTCTATCTGTCATTGGACAAACGCCCTCCACTTGTCCACTTCTTCTGGCCGGCTCAAATGGTGGAGGACCTGGCCACCAGAGACCTGAGAGTCTTGAAAGTGAGGAAGCTAGCCGAGTTAAGGCAGTGGAAGAATAAAGAGACAAAAAAGGAACTAATTAAAGGACAGGCGGTGACATGTGATTTGAGTCCAGCTCATGGGTTCTAATTTCTAATAATGGATTCATGGACTGACTGACTTAATAGCAATAGCTCTGATTCTCGAATGGACTAGCTTGCTAGCTAGTCGCTGGCCGCCTTCTCGCGCAAGGACGCTCACGGCTCACCTTATTCACCAGACTCAGAATCAGACTTGAGAGAAGAAGAAGGAAGCCAAGGACAAGGAAGAAGGTTCAGTGCTCAGTCCCACATCTCACATTAAATGAACATAGGTCATCTCATCATTAAGAGGTTAATGTCCGTTCTTTGAGTCCCACCAGTCTTGTGTCACATCAGCTTTCCGGCTGCTCAGCGCGTCAGCGTTTTCTCCGGTTCCGGTTCAGTTGTCAGCTACGGTAAGTCACACTTCGCCGGTGTGCAGCGTACATATTTATTTATTATTTACTATTATTTACCCCCGATCTATCCAATTAGTAATGGCTTCAAACGTAAAAAGTTTTGTCCTTGTATTTTCTGGACGTGTCTACGCCTCTTGTGTAGGGCTAAGTGCAGGGCTTCAAGCTTCAACGATAGATAAAAAAGTCGTGGAGGCCTGATAATTTTTGGGAGCACATGCACTATAATGTAATTATATAGTGTAGGGGAGCAGGAGTCAGTACTGTCAGTAGCCGGAGTTTGCCGGAAAAGGTAGTGGGGCTCGTAAAAAAGGAGTGCCAGTCCCATTTGTCCTCTTTTAAGCCCTGCCTTGGTCATGTCAGTTACCATTCAAGAACTACTCCGATTTTATGCTTCCGCACTGAACTGTAGCTTCAAGGGTCAAAATACTTGAATAATATTCCATGAAGGGAATCCAAAAAAGTAAATTTTACTTTTTTGGATTCCCTTCATGGAATTGCACCGGGGTATGCATAAATCAATGGGTTGTTTCGGATTTGGTCAGGACATGGAAATGGAAGTGACCACAGGACGGAGACAGGTGGCTATTCTCTGGTTTCGTCATGGACTGCGTCTTCACGACAATCCAGCCCTGCTAAAAGCCCTGGATGAGAATAATCAATGCGACTTTCTGCCGGTTTTTATCTTTGACGGTGAAAGCGCGGGTGAGCATTGAGCAAATCCTCCTTACCCACCCTCAGTACTAGCTTCCGTATTCGCTGCAGCCTCATTCACAAACTTTTATTTGTTTCATTTGTCCAGGCACGAAGATTGTTGGGTACAACCGCATGCGATATCTCATAGAATCTCTTGAAGATTTAAATGAGTCGTTCAACAAACTTGGAGGATCCTTATATGTCTGGCAAGGTCGCCCTCTTGCGCTGTTCCAGCAAATACACCAACGCTATGGCATTGCGAAAATCTGTTTTGAACAGGTACTTAAATGATTTTGAATGATTCACAAGTAGAACAGTTGGGAACTACTTATTGTAGTGCAAAATAAATGGTGGACTTCAGCGGGCAGTTGAGACGTGTTTTCGAATATCTGTAGGATTGCGAGCCAATTTGGAAGAACAGAGACGATATGGTGAAAGAGTTTTGCCAGGAAAATAATATCGCTGTTCATGAGTTTGTGGCGCATACGTTGTGGGATCCTTCCGAGATACTTGAAGCTAATGGGGGCAGCCCACCGTTAACTTACGCAGCATTTTTGGTGAGTATAGAATAATATGTATGTACTATACACTTGGAACGAATGGTGGCCGGGATTCGCCAACTGTTGTGTTCCCTTGGCTCATTTCAGTTGCATAGACGATAATTTCGCACATATCGCAGTCCTTGTGTTTGTGATTCTGTTGAACGATATGATATCTATATTGGCATTTACGCAATAAATGTGACAACTTGCATTGTAGTTTGTTGTGTCCACATTAAAAAAACCACCTCACCCGCTGGAAGGTCCAAACGTTGCCCAAAAGATCACGTTCTACCGTTCTGAATCACCCTTGGCAGGAGAGCTATCGTTTCCACTGAAGCCCGAGGATTTTGGAATAGAGAAGGAAGGAGCAGTTCCTACAAATGTTCGTCAGGGAGGAGAGCAACGAGCTCTGCAGTTATTGCAAAAAAGACTTGAGTTCGAAAGAAGTGCATTTGAGCAAGGAGCTATTCTGCCAAATCATTCTCAGCCGGATCTGCGGATGGGATTATCACTCAGTCCTTCGCTTCGGTTTGGTTCGTTGGTCATTTAATTTGTTCTTTCATGTTCATATGTACTCGAAAACGAAACTCTGCTTTGAAGCACGACTTGGATGAAACGATGAAAGTATTTTCATTTTGTAGGTAACCTGTCTGTAAGGAAATTTTACTGGTCTCTGCAGGATATTTTTCAAACAACGGTCGGATGGCGGTTGAGGAACAGTGAAGCAATTTCAGGTAATAATAATAATGATTATTCGTCGCTCAAACATTTGCAGTACAGCCCATAAAATGTGTACAATGTACTGCAGAGCAGTACTTTTTCAGAGGGTGAAGCGCATTTAATGCGCAACTGCTTAATCTGTGCTGACTGTGGGATGCTAATAATGAGCGATTTTCTTAATATTAATATTAATAATTAATACATATGAGTGCATTCCAAATTGTTTAAAGTTCAAATCCAAAATAATTTTTTTCCATGAAAATGAACCTGGTCTTTTTTCTATACCTTTTTGAGAGTACAGATTAAGGCTTTTTTCCAAAACTTATTATTGTCTTCATTAGAATACCTTATGAAGAAAATACGTATTTATCTCCCCTGAAACCTTTGCCTACTGGACTTACACCGTTTGGGAACTAGAATCTACAATCTATACATATGTTTTTTGAAAACTAGGTTTATGGCATCGGTTTTTGTGTTAATTCATATTCATGTTTTTGTTTTTCTAGTGCAAACGTACGTGGGACAGCTCTTTTGGCGAGAGTACTTCTACGTGATGTCTGTTCTAAACCCATTCTATGATCAGATGAAGCCCAATCCCATTTGTCTAAACATTCCGTGGGCAGACGACGCTGATTCAAAAGAACGGCTCAGATTATGGAAAGAGGGTCGAACTGGTTACCCTTTCATTGATGCTGCGATGCGTCAGTTGATACAAGAAGGATGGCTCCATCATGTTACTCGTAATGCCGTAGCTTGTTTCCTTACTCGAGGAGATTTGTGGGTTAGCTGGGAAGAAGGATTGAAGCATTTTCTCAAGTAATTACTAAATATTTTGAAAGAAGATCGAAAATAGGTCGGAAGATCGAAAATCGAAGGGGTTGGGACGTTGGGAGTAGGAAGATCGACGTAATGATGATCGACGATTGTCAATGCAGTCAATCAAAGTATTGTACAATTGGTTTAGTATATATTATATCACTCTCTGTCCCCTTCAATAGAGCATTTGTGAAGAGAGTACGTGTACGAAATTACAAAAACGACAACGTGTGCGGGATAGCCGAATTTGTGGATCTGTGCGAAACGAAAATCATCACATGTAGAATCCATTTTACACGTAATTATTTCGGTTTGACGAAATAATTCCCAATTAACTCGGACTGTTTTTGCGCCGTTCGCGCACACATTGTCGTTTTCGTACACGCATTCTCTTCGTAAATGTTCTAGTAATAATTACCCCACTGGAGTCGTGGTTTATGTTGCCGCATTAATTCTCGTTTTATCAAGCAACCCGGCCACAGCGGTATACTCTTGTACTACCTGTTAAAGTTGTGTTTTGAAAACGCAATGTTGCATTAATTCTGTTTGCAGGTATCTTTTGGATGCCGATTGGTCAGTCTGTGCTGGTAATTGGATGTGGGTTTCCTCATCTGCCTTTGAAAATCTCCTTGACTGTAGCCAATGTATATGCCCGACAAACTATGCGCAGCGATTGGACCCCGAAGCGTCATTTATAAAGTAAAAGGTTTGCTGCCTGTAAACAGTGGCAACGAATTTATATTATTATAAATATTTAGTAAGCTACTACGATTGGTTTCTGCAGTTTCTTGTAACAGCAGGGTGGAACGAAAGTAGATTTTAAATCAAAGGGGATACATTGGTTTAGAATACCTTTTTCAAAATTATATCCAACGATGCTACAATGGAATTCAAAAGTAAGTACGAGTAATAATGACGTAACTGAATGATATTGTTTTAATATTTACTATTTACAGAAGGTTTGTTCCCGAGCTGAAACATTTTGAACCACCGTACATATTCGAACCATGGACGACTCCCTTGAATCTTCAAGAAAAATGGGGATGCATTGTAAGTCCTTACAATTTTAGCGTTCTAGCACACCGTTCGCCGAAAATCGCAACCGGCTCTCCCGCTTATAAATTCTCTATAGCAAGGCGTAAACAAACTAGCATTAGCTCGTTGGAATGCTACGAAGTCAGGCTTCCATAGTTGATATTGTTATTCTAAACCTTTCCGTTTAAAAATTATGGTATGTGAAACGCGTGAAAAAAATCACATGTTAAACATATGGGGTTAACAAATCAAAAACACTGTTAATAACATTACATTATGTTCCAGGATTTTCTTCCAGTGCAGTGTTTACTTTTGGAACCTAAATGAAAATTTCTATTTTTCTCCCAGTTTTTCACTGATCCTTCTTATTCGAACTTTTTACGAGCCGCAAAATAGAACTTCCATTACTCTGGAAAAGTTTACTTTCCAATCAGAAATAACCAAACTTGAATGTAAGTAATTGAAATAAGTTTTCATTATTCAGATCCTTTGCTCTTTTGGCACACACTTACGAAATCAATGGTTAAAAAAATATTCAAACAAAATAAAGAGCCCTGGACTAAAACAATATCGTCGTCCTTTATGTAGGAGTTTCCGCGCCAAGAGATTATTTGCGAAAATTTTTCTGGCACACTTCTCCACGGGTTGTGCATGACGGCGTATTCGTATGCGTGAATACGAGAAAAACTTTATGCAGCTGTTTTCCCATACTCGAATATTTACTATAATATTTATTATTTATAATACATGTATTTATTAAATGTTTATAATAATTAGCGATATTTTTTTGATTTGTTAAACCCCATATGTTTAGCATGTGATATTTTTCACGTGTTATACGTCCCATAATATTTAAACCAACAGGTTTCGAATAACAATAATTACCAATTCTGAAAGCATGACTTTTTAACATTCCAACGAGCTAGTGCTCATTTGTCTACGCTACGCCTTGCTAACAAGTTACCCACACCAAGTGTCCACTCCGTTTCAAGTTGAAACTTTTTGTGCATGTAGTCAACCTTGGGTAACTACCAAATATGTAAAAGATATCGGCCAGTTCGACCCACAAGATGGGAGAAAACATTTTGAAATTTCAAATTTTTAAAACTTACCAAAGGGGGTCCGTTACTACACCAAAATTTCTTACGGGATTTAGCATGGTAAGAATTTCCATTTTCCATTTCGACGACTTCATGCTTAACCCATGTTGACCCTATGTCGTGTCACATATACACAAAGGCCCTTCCGCCTTATATGTATACAGTTGACTCTCTCTATAACAACCATCCTTATAACAACTTTATTTTTCAGCCCTTCGTACAGTGGAATCTCTGCATAACAAGTCTCTTTGTAACAACATTTATATATATAACAACATCGTTGTTTCCGCTCTTCGTACATGTAAAGTACATATTAGATATTACGTATAACAACATTTCCCAATTACAATACAGTTTGCTATACGGGCAGTATTGTTATAAAAAGATTCCACTGTATATATACTTCACATCTTTAACTTTTCCATATAAAAACTTTTCTATATTACAACCATTTTTGCTCTTCCCTTCAGTGTTGTTATAGCGAGAGTCCACTGTACCGCTCTTGGCTTCTATTTCTCTCCCATTTTTCTCGCCATCCTTCTTCCTTTTGTCTCGCTCTTTTTCTCTCCTTTGTCTCGCCCTTTCTGTAACAATTGTCTCTTTTTTGTCTCGCTCTTTCTCTGTGTTGTGGCGCATTTTCGCTCGTCTCCCTGTTTCTCATCCGTCCCTCTGTTTCTCCCTCATGTCGCTCTCATGTCGCTGTTTCTCTCCCGCCCCGTTTTTTGCTCTGGTCTCGGGTTTTCTTTCTCGTCTCGCTCTTTCTCTTCGCAAAAGGAGAAGGAAATAGCGAGAGTAAACACAGAAAAAGAGCGAGACAAAAGATAGAGAGAAAGAGCGAGACAAAAGATAGAGAGAAAGAGCGAGACAAAAGAGAGAGAGAGAAAGAGCGAGACAAAAGAGAGAGAAAGAGCGAGACAAAAGAGAGAGAAAAGCGAGACAAAAGAGAAAGAAAGAGCGAGACAAAAGAGAGAGAGAGAAAGGGCGAGACAAAAGAGAGAAAGAGAAAGAGCGAGACAAAAGAGAGAGAGAGAAAGGGCGAGACAAAAGAGGGAAAGAGGAATAACCAGACAAGAGTGAGAGAAAGAGCTAGGCAAGTGAGATATAAAGAGCGAGAAAAAGGAAGAAGCATGGGGACAAAAATGGGAGAGAAATAGTGAGAAAATGGAGAGAAATCGCGGTGGAATAGAAAGATAAGAGAAAGAACGATGAGACAGCTTAGGGACACGAGCAGTATATACGGCGGAAGGGGCTTTGTGCGTATGTGACACGACATAGGGTTAACTTGGGTTAAGCGCGGAAATGGAAAATGGAAATTCTTACCATGCTAAATCCCGTAAGAAATTTTGATGTAGTAAGGGATCCCCTTTGGTAAGTTTTAAAAATTCGAAATTTCAAAATGTTTTCTCCCATCTTGTGGGTCGAACTGGCCGATATCTTTTACATATTTGGTAGTTACCCAAGGTTGACTACATGCACAAAAAGTTTCAACTTGAAACGGAGTGGACACTTGATGTGGGTTACTTGTAAGTTATAAGCAGTACAACCGGTTGCATTTTTCGGCGAACATACGGTGCAGCCAGAGTGTTGTACCTAGTTCTTAAGTCCGGATCGAAACATGAAAGTCTCGGTTTTTACAAGCCGTATGCAAAAAATGGCTCGGCCTACGAGGCTTGGCCAACTCAGGTAACCCAGATCAAGTGGGTTTATCGTTCGTGGTACAGTTTAAGCGAAGCTACAACCCACAGTATAGCTAGTACTTGCTGGCATTGTTTACAATTGTAACCATTCACACAAAGCGGAAGTTTATAAATGTAGACACATGTGGTGAATGTCATGGATGAATGACGCTACAATTCCTAATCATATATGTCACTCGTCGTGTATAGGAATGAATATGAGAAAGGAGCAGACAAGTGTCTGCTCCTTTGCTATTGGCGCAGATCAAATGTTGGTCGAGGAAGGTTGTCTTTCTAATCGCTATGATGAAGTTTGGTATATAAAGCGAAATTTTGCATACATAGTTATAGTTTTTGTTGTTAGTGTGGGAATAGATTAAACTGTGTCCCAATCTCTTAATTCTAATAAGTAATTATAAATTGCTTTATGATTAAATGGACTTTGTGCAGGTTGGAAGAGAATACCCTGCGCCCATTGTGGATCATAAACGCATTTCCCAAGTGAACAAGGAAGAGATGGTACATCTTCGCAATCGGCTGCAGTTTGCACCTGCACATGCCTGTCCCTCAGACACAAACGAAGCCCGTCAGTTCATGTGGCTATCTGATCGTTGTGAACATGAACACTAAAGTGAACGCAAAGCTGTGAGCACTGTATACACCAATTGATATATGATTTAATTAGTCTTCAGGCAATAGTAGATTAAAATCGCATTATTTTTCTTTGTGCAGGTGTTCGTAGCCCAAAATTACCGTATCACGTATGGTGTGCACATTTATCCTGGATCAGGGTTGACCGTGTTTTGATTATAAAATTCGGACGAACCATCTACAAACATGTTCACTGACTTGCACGAACGGAAGATGTTACAATCATTCAACTAGTTCGACAATCATTCTACGATCATTCATCTGACACTGTGTTGTGTCATAGTGGTTAATAATGCAAGAAAAACTAATTCTTAAGCAGGTATGAAGTAGCTAACTAAACTAAAAATTAGAATTTTGCGCCTTATATGTGGTAGAGTCCGATTTATAGGCAACGGAAGGAAAAGCTAATGGCAAGACGAAGGATGGGGCTTAAAATGTGCGTATCTAAATTGCTAAAAGTATTTTACTTTCGGGTTTGCGAACTACGTTTTGACTTTGAACTGTTTTACTATATGATAACTGATAACCATATTTTACCTCCTGCTGCATTAAGCTCGTGCAGCAATCAGCAACCCGTCTAGTCAAGCACGCAAGCGTTGCGCGGTAACATGCCGACAAGAAGTTGAGTACGCTGTCCAAGTCCCTCACGTAACGCTGCATTTTCTACCTGTGTTCGTGCCAGTATTCGTACTCATAGAGCAACACACCGGTTTGCAACCTGAGTTCCTTCGCGCTTTTGTCGCAACTATCGTTCTAGATAGTATAAGGTACACAGTTTTTGTCCTAATAAAATCAGGGACGCTTTTCACTTCACTAACGCCCCTACAGATACTTGAACTTATCTCCAATTATTAACCAGCAAAAGCCCCCGCCTTATGCATGTCTCAATGGTCAATAAGCAATTCCCGAAGTAATGAATGAATGATATTGTGTAATCAAGAAGTAAGCCAGTGACATTGTTTTTACGAAACATTATCGAAGAAGCTTTAATTTCAATCATGTATTACTTAGCACTCTGTGTTGTTATTGTTACTATAATATATAGCTATATTATTTATACAAATGTTACGCTTAGAATTTTCGGAGGCTGTAGGCGGGACGGTCATACCGTCAACTATAACGCTTTCTTTCCCGTGGCTTGATACAGTTTATACTTTGTATGTACTATGTACCTATATGTAAATATGTATATACTATATACACAGAAGATACGAGGTACGGTAACGGTACTGTTTAAAACCAGATACCTAACTGGTTTCGATAACTGTACATGTGCCATTTTGGTGGTTTTACCGAGGGAAAAGTCACCTTTGGAAAACTGCACAGAAAATTGGTGAACTCAATGATTTTCATTCCTACTAATCATGTGAATATTCCGAACTTGTGAATGCGAATCGAACATGTTAGCACAGTATTATGATACCTATGCCGATATACATATGTATATGTATTTGCCTTTCCTCACCATCTATTAATGATTGAAATTAGTTCACTGAATTTCATTGAAATGTAGATCCGAACTCCTTGCGGTTAGCAAGGAGTTCTTTACTTGCATGCAAATTTTCTGAAAAGTTACAGAATACAGATGATTGAGAACAGAAATATTGACCCTCTGAATAAAGTCTTTACGTCGTACTTAAAAGTTTCCAACCTCTAATCTTCGGATCAGCTCTTTGTCACGGTTTTTACTTATAACTTGCACGATGTCACTTTGCAGCAGAAGTAAAGCCGCGGATACGGGTACGTGTGGCATGCTTGCGGCACCTACTAATTTCGGAAATCAAAACGAGCAATTCGTGATAAATGAAACATACCAACGGATGGGCGAGCTACTCCAGGATTTGTTTTTTTTTTCAAGTGAATATTATTTAATTAATAACAGTAAATTCATCTAACAAACTTTTGTTTCCCTTATTAATTAATATCCGGTATTTAACTTGTTGGAACAACTTGTCATTCAAAACTCAGAAAAGGTAACGTAGAATAAATAACTAAGCGAATAATATTTACGTACTAGGATTAGGACTGTCGTCTGCGGTCTGTACTAAATGTCGAGGAGAGTGCACTAATTTCTTCGCATACTGAACTTGCTGCTTTTCCTTCCACTCCTTCTTTGCAGGAGCTCTCTTCAGTTGACCGTCCCAGTCAAGGTCAATGAGACCACCTTTCCTGGCGATCTCTGCTTTCACTCGCTTAGCAAAATCAATGCTGGATTCATCAGGCTTTTTCTCCATGGGAGGCAAATAATACACATCACAAACTATGGCCCACGACGTCATCATCATGTACAGATACTGTAGCATGGAGTACTTGCTCGAGTCCCAAAAGGGATCTCCAAATCTTGGGTCATACTTGATGGCAACGGGATAAATGATCCCGCCTACTTCGAAGGAACCCTTCTTAAATTGCATCACTGCACTATTATTGATGCACGTTCCTTCGGGGAAAATCAGAATTGGGCACGTGGTCGTGTCCTCAACGTGCTCTCTGAGCCTCCTTGCTACGGCTTCCCGATCTTTCATTTCTGAGCGTTCAAACCAAATGTGCGACGACGCCCGAGCTAAGGCTCGCTGGAGAATACCTAAGAATCCTCCATGACTTTGGCCGATCATGGCATATGTGGAGTCGCACGCTAGCAGAACAACATCGATAGGAGAGGTGTGATTTGCCACGCAGATTCCACTCTTCGTGGGCCTATACTCTTCGTCATGGTAGTTAATGATCGCTGCGAAGGCGCGAGACAGTAGACGGAAGGAAAACTTGGAGGCATAATCGTTGAGTCGTTTCCGGAAAGCGGATTGAGGCAAAAGTCCGATAACGAAAGTCAATAAGGTCAAAGTGAGCGTTCCCAAAAAACAAATAGTTACACGGCAAGGAAGCATAAAGAAGTAGCGGAGAAAAAAACCCGCCACCCATATCAGAGACAGTCTCCACGAGATAAATTCATAGTTGCGGTTAGTGCGAGTAAGTAGATTCCATGAACGGAGCTCTTCCGACGCAAATCGTTGAGTAACTTGATCGTTCACGATTGCCGCGATGCCGGAATGAATGAAATCGAAAGTGTCCCTGAAGTCAAAAATGTCGTCTCTTCCAATGGGTCCCAGTGATTTACTCGTGTTCTGTTCCTCCGGAGCCTCGTCCTCGTTTGCCTGCTCTCCTTTTCCAATGATTTCGTCAGGACTTCTGTTCCCATTAAACGAATCCTCGCTGGAAACGTCGTCGTCATCGTTTTTCTCGTACACCAGCTGTTCGCTTGTTCCGTGCTTCTTCTGATTTGCTCGCTCGATCCTCTCCTTGCCGTACTCAAAAAGTAGGAGAAGAAAGTCAACGTAAGTTTTTCGGAATCCTAAAGATTTTCCTAGAGCTGCTAACACAAACACTAGCGCTATAAAAAACGCTCCAGGTACAACGAGAAGGAAGAGCAAAAATGTTGCCAAAATCGTCAGTAACTCCATCGTGATGGTATTTCTGTAATGAAATTAACATTCAAATAGCAGTTAATAACTAGGTCTGCACAGTAGTCATTAATAATTATACCTTATACGCAATACACTACATACAAACTGAGTTGTCTGTAATGTAAGTGTAATGTAAGTGACACGTCAGCAATATATTCCAAGTTTGGGCTGCCTGTCAAACATCGCATTCACCTATATTCACGAAATTCTGCACCTCAAAGTATAACATTCTCAGAGGACACCTCTGTTGACATTATTGACTTGCTATTGACATGGGTTCAACAACAAACTTGCAAATCACTTTGCTTCACAAGTAGCTTCCTTTGATGTGAAAATCATGTGATATGGGCTTGGGCCAAAAGTGTAACTAGTTTCACGCTTGAGTGGGATAGTTGCAAAAAAAAATATTATTGGTATAGTGCGCTGACCGCTGACTGTAATGAAAACCGATGTATATACATATTTACATATACACTAAGTATGACAGGGATGTACCAATGAACGATCGAGAAATTCTCCAATTGTTGATGTTGGCTTCTAACCTACGTCAGCGTCAAATAGATTCCCGAGGATTGGGACGAGACAATAAATACTCACTCGCGCTAGAATTTGTGCTGGAAACGACGGCTGTGAAGGGCAACAAAAGAACTGTGAAAGCGCCTGCTTTCTTGAGCCGGTCACTCGGCGAATTGCACCTTGTTGATTGAGCAGCCAAGGCCAAGAGTGCCAACCTTGGAAGCCCAGCGAGCCGGATCGTGAAACTGAAAAGCCGTGAATGACTGCGAAGAGTGATGTTGACTTGACGGACTATTGCTGATACTCAACCTCGCGAGTCGCGACTGACCAATATATAAGCCTCTCCTAAACTAGGTAGATATAGATACTGCACATGGGATGGGAGATAACTAAAGAGAGATAAGGAGCAACTTGGACTGGTGATTGCTATTTCGTACCTTGGCTGAGCGGACGAACGTGGAGCATAATCAGATGGACTGTATAACAACTCGAGTCTAGTTACAATTGGAAATGAATTGGTAATAATTCCAATGAAGAATCAGATGCAAGTTTGGGAATGGAGCACTAATTTTGCATTACTGGCTGCGATAAGCAAGCTTTGATTAGGATAAATGAAGAACGTCAATGCTTTGCGCCTTGAGCCTCTGCTCGCTGGACTGATCGAGAAGGGCTGAGGCTGGACAAAATGGAGCAAGTGGGGACACGATCCTTCTTTAGGGACTCTTGCTCCCAACGACACATTCACGTCGGACGAATGCTGTTGACCCCGTATTTGACCTTCCACTCCGTCACCCTCACAGTTTCCCGAATGGAATCCGAGTGCAGTGAGCATTGAGAGTTTGAGATGAGCGGAGCTTGTGGGAGCTCTGGGTCAATGTGAGAGCGTGGACGCACGAGGGAATAGTTGAGCTGGGACGATGACGATGACGCAATCCAGGGCCTTGCACAACAACAGCAAATACTAGAATGAGTACAAATGTACAAACACTCAAGGGCTACACAAGTCTCCTCCAGTCCTTCCTCTCTCCACTCCAAGTCTTTCCCAGTTCGCCACAACTTCCTTCCCCGCGCACTGCGCACCTTGGACACGCGACCGACTGGCTAGAAGTGAGCGGGGAGTCAGGGTCAAGGGTCACGGGGACAAGTGGGGCTAGACGGCTAGAGCCTGGACGCTGGACCACTGGACACCACTCACCTGTCTTCTCCTCCACCACTAAGGACACTAAGGGACCAAATATGGACTCTGGATCCAGCAGAACCCTGGATCTTGATCTTGACCTCGTCACCTCGTCCCGTGGGCAGTTCAAGTTGAAGAGAATGGGACTTGAATTGGAGTTTATTATGCTTCGTCATTAATGTGACTGCGGCTGAAATGGAGCGCTGAGCGATGAGCGATCCTTTAGCCTCAACTGCGTCTTCTGCTTCTGCTTCTCCGTCTCTCTTCCACAGGCTATCAGCTATCACTCTACACTCTACGTGATGTGGTAATGGGATAACGTGATCTCTTAATGAGCAGAGCCAGAGAGGATAGGACCGATACGAGATACGAGGATGGCAAGGGAGAAGGAGAAGGAACTGGGAACTGCACCAAGGAGATCCTAATACTGCCTAATAGATTCACCATTCACCATTCACCCAACGACCCAACTCAAAATAAAAACTTTCCTTTATCAGCATTAGATTTTTAGCTAATTGCGATGGAACTGGCCAAGTCAAATGAGCGCGCTGGAAGGTTGCGGAGTGCTCAGTGGCTGTCCCCGTCCTCACGAGGCTCTTCGTCTCTCTCTCTCTCACTCAACCATCTCTATATACCTATCTATATGTATACAGCAATATTAGCTACTTCGTCCGCACTCACCACTCAGGCCACTCACATCGCCACATCCTCTCTCTCTCTCCTTAATCTCAATGACTCGGCCACTCAGCTCTCAGGCAGAGCCTTGGAGTTTGGAGTGAAGGAGTCAAGTGAGGACTAGGAGAAATATCAACTATCCAAATATCATGATCTCGCACTCGCACTCGCACTCGCACTCGCACTCGCACTCGCACTCGCAATCTCCTTTCGCCTCACCTCTCATGGCTCGCAATCTCGCTCTGACTCACTCGTCCGCGCAGTGACCTCTCAACCCTTCCCGCCACCTCTCTCTCCTGCCCTCAGCGCAGCTTGGGACCTCAACCAGAGACCAGAGCGCAGGGACGGCAGAGATGAGGATGAGGAGTCACTTTCTTGTTTCTTGCGCAGGCTATTCACACATTATACATTTTGCATGCCATTACGGATTGCTATTTGCTATACATATATTCTATTTGGCCATTGGATTGGGATTATGAATTGGATCAAGAGCGTCATTTGGCATTATGCGATTTTCACAATTCGACGGATTAAGGATTATTTAGTTCTCCCTAAAATGCAGCACCGACCACAATAATAGAAAAATATATGCATTAGTAAAAAGTAAAATAATGAAAAAGTAAAATTGGCGTATTCCCCAAATTCCAACAAATGCTGACTTACTTCAAACTTCAATAAATTGAGCAACGAAATAAAAATTATATTGAATCCAGAAAAACTGACCTGGACTTTAGCACCAAACAAAAAATATATCAATCAATGCGTTACCATCAATAATACAAATCCAGCCAGCAGAGATTGAGCTAAATTCCCAGTAAATGCGCTTCACCCTCTGAAAATGAGGCCACGCCGGAAACTATGCATATGTACCTATATTAATGCCTTTTAGCTGCTGCATTTCCGACGATAGAAAATTAGTAAACCCCAGCGGGTAAATGCGTGTTAAGGATGCATGGGTTGATGGCGCGATGAAATAGGAGTAATTAATGCCCATATTTTGCACCAATTCTCTAACACACGCACACAAACAGACCCATTTCCAGCATCTTTGCGAATCTGCGCGGGGAGGACAAAATCGATGCATTTAGAGCGCAAACTGACTCCGCCGAACGCGCGGTTTTAGAGACCTTTCGAGCATTCTGTGCTACCTAGGAACCACAATGTGTCAGAGTCAGAAGCCAAGCTTCTTGGTGTTAAATTAGCGAGAATTGTACGTGGTCTCCGAACGCTAACCATAACCTATTCAAAGCATCCAAACAAGTAATTCAATAGACAAGGATAACGCAAGTGAGGATATAAATATATTGAAAAATTTAGGACAGGATCACTCACCAAATTTTGTAGATTTTTTTAGGGGGTACACGAAGAATCCAATTTGAACGCAGTTAATTTTAATTAAGTGCTTGTGCGACGCTTCGACCACAGGTCTTTCTCAAGCACAGCATCAAATCATCGTATCAATGTGTAGCACCTAAAACCTTCGTTTACCCCCTAAAAAATTCACAAAATTTGGTGAGTGATCCTGTCCTATATTTTTTAACATCCAAACAAGTGTTTCTTCTACACAGGTTGAGATTTGAGATGTTTGCGTGTTAGAACTAATCGGCTCCTAAATGCAGGGCTTAAACCATAAAGCAAAAAGTGGAGTAATTCTGGTTATTATTCAATAAAATATAATGTAATTAAATGGGCCCACTCTCTCATTAACTGGATTTCGTCCAAAAAAGCAGGGAGTATCTTAAAAAAGTGGTGGGGCTCGGCCCCCGCCCCCGTGGTGTAAGCCCCGCCTAGATGTGTACAAAATGTACATTTAGAATAAACTCCTCATTAAGCTGCGCCCCTTGCCCCTTAGTTACAATCTCTCTATTGAGGAAAAAGAACTATTCTATTCGTCTCCAAATTCGAAAAGCGGTGTGTTTCAATAAATCACTCGTCAAAAAGTCACAACAAAAAACTATGCTATATTTGTATTGTACGGGGTGAAATGTGAAAATGAAAAAATCTGAAATTCGGGGAGATAAAGTAAAACACGCAGGACCAAGAGAATGTGAAACTGGGGCAATGTGAGGGAATGTGTGATGCACGGAAAATAAAAGCCTTGAAAGAGATGGAAAATTTACTCTTAAAACTTTAACTTTATTGGACAAAAAAACGGAAAAGGGGAAAAACTCAGAATAAAAACTGGCAGCTTTTCTGGTGGCTGTCAATGGGAAAGTGCTACTGAGTGAGGAGTTGCTTGCTGTATTTATAGTGTGAGCAAGCGGGAGTAGGAAAAAATGACAAA
>JAQGBT010003699.1:0-18765 GCA_034698585.1 Disparrhopalites patrizii | reverse complement strand
AATAAATGTTGCAATACTGCCAATCGAAAAAATAAATGTTGCAATACTGCCAATCGAAAAAATAAATGTTGCAATACCATGATTTTACAACAACAAAAAAACTAGCCTGAAGGCGAGAATTAGTAACATAATAGAAGAATTTTCGAATAAAGTATCGGAATTCAAATGTCAACTTTTGAATACGAATTTGAATTTCGAATGTATTTGTAATTATAAATTCCAATTAAAATACTTTTCTGACAAAAATATGGATACTAATTCCGATTAAGATACTCAATAATATGGATATAATTCCGATTTGAATTCGAATACCGATTCCGATGTCATACCTTGATTTGTACAGTGTATGTGTATGGGTTTCGATGGCGGCACTGCTTTTTAGGGGGGAAATTCTTAATAGTCCGGGATTGGGATTATAAATAATCAATTACGATCATTTTCAAATTCATAATCCCTGTCCACAGAAAATGAGACAGAATTCTTTAGGTTTGCATAGCAGAATGGTGCAAGTTCATCCCGCAACTACCACCGTTTTTAGGCGCACTCACTCTATTTACTACTAGGTACATTGCAATTTTAAAATCAAATGTCATCTGCTCCTGGAGCTGGTATATATTACGTCATCCTTTTTCCGGGTCAAAGGGACTGACTGACCCCTATGGTGATGACAGAATAGCATGGCAGTAAACGGAGGGGTCTGACGGACTGACTGACCCCGATTGATGACGTAATATGTACCAGCTCCCACCATGGTCATCATCAATAATTTCCGGGTTAGACTAGACCTTGGTCGCAAGTGTACACATAAACCCTTTAGATGAGGGGGGAATTTGAAAATTTGCAAAGGGGGTGGGGACGCGTGAATGAGAAATTTTAAATGGGATTTACCATGGGAAAACCTCCGAATTTCGGTTTTCGGGGATTTCAAAAATTTTGATAATTTTTTAAAAATCGAAACCTGGATTTGGGTACGAACTTTTATCATGGAGAGCCTATGCTAGGGCTAGGGGTGTGCTACAATGTGGTACTAGCTTCGATCAAAAACCTTTTGCGCACTTGGAGACCATCCCTTGTTCGTGTATCTCAGTATTTAGCTGTTGAGTCCTAATAAGTAATAAAATAAATAATATTTTAATTGCATTAATTCAGGAGAGAAAAATACATTCATTTTTTAAGTAATATTTATTTTGTCCTCATACCCTGCGTTTTATTCCATTTCCGTGTGTTGGGGCGGGGCAAAATGAGAATAATACGTAGGTATAGGTAATAGGTATACCTAATTATTATATATAATAATAATAATAATAATAATTACATATTATAATGATAACAATCGACGTGAACAACAACAAGGTAAAGAGCGAAAGCATTGAAAAGAGGCACAAATCTTTCAATGGTACCAGTGCGGCTAACGCAGGTTTTACCTGCTAGTCTCGTGGACAAGGGCGCATCGCTTTAAAAAAATAACCATCCAATCGACAGGGTTTTTGGTTTTTCTCCATTTTATCGGAGGAGATTTTCTCCGTAAAAAAAGAATCAAAATTTCATTTTTATTTCATCCCTTCGTTTTCGTTCTCAAATTAAACGAAAATTAAAAAATAATAATAATAACTTGTGCTGTAGCTACTTAAAACCGGAGTTTTCGAAGCAAGAAAACTCATCTCACAGCCCCTTACACTTCAGAAAATTGTTAAAAGGTATTTTTATTTAGCAAAAAATTATATATGATAAATTTCCAAAAAAGTTCAAATCTTAGTCGATTTTATGTTTTAGCTTTTTGAAGTACTTTTTCGGTTATTAATCATTTCAGTAGCAAATTGATATTATTCATACATACATACATGCATTAAATACTATGTATTACTATTATCATGGAAGGCCGAAAACTGCGGGAAAGGTATTGATCCAATATCCATTAGGACGGAATTGGAGTTGGAGATTGATTGAGGTTATTTTCCACCGTAAATTTTTGAACGATGTATTTCTTTAGCAAATCGGCAAAACAGAGCATGATGCAATATTAATGTGTGTAATGTATATTTAGATACATATTTTTTTATTTAAGAAGCCACAAGGGGGAAATTCATCTGTAATAAGTAAATGTGTATGCGTGTAGGTCATGTGCATGTAATCTATATATTTATGTACAGTATCTACCCTTGTAGGGAGATTCAATAACCTTATATATAATTGATTGCATTTGTGTTTTAGAGTCTTCAAATATTATATGGGAGGTTTCGGTGCTGTGCCAGCTGTGAGACCATTCTATCGAAGATACTTTCTAACCGTTTTCTATCCAGTCTTTTTCGGTTCCTTTGTCTTCGGTGATTGGAATCACACTCGCAAGTGTAAGGATGCATAATTATGTGCTCAAATAGCCTTTCAATAATAATAATAATGTACACATTTATAAGATAAGCACTAAGCACACACTACAAATGCCGCGTACAATATGACAATATGTACGTTGAAAATAACAGCTAAAGTTACTCATGTTTATTATACCAACGAAGCATGCATGCATTCATCAATTAATTCGAAGTTTCCTCCTTCGGTTTAAATAAAACAATAAATAGCTGATAGTGATAGTAAATAGTATTTATGTATAATTATTCGTCATTCAGGGAAGCTCGAGCAAGCTGCGAAGCTAAAGGGGAATTAGAATCAGAACTTTTCCGGGAAAATAAGCCAAACATTCTATCAAGATGCCTCCGAAAATAAATGTCTTCGGCTTTGCCAGAGACATGGCTAGGTATTGGGGATTGATTCCTGTGGTCACTCTTGGCTGGTTGTTTGATGCTCAGCACCTCGTGTACACGACCACGTACCGGGACAAAAGTCAGCTGTTTGGCCGAGAAATCCCTGAGGGAGAACTTCCCACTTGGCCTTGGTGGGCATCATTCGAAGACCGTTTAGTCCTTTCCGGTATCTGGCCGGATGACAACAGTCCACAACAACAGTAGTGAAAAAATGTGAATTGGAGGTGGTTTGCTTATTATTGTTATTGTGAGAATTTGAAGTCCTTAAAGTCGTCATCAAATATGTAGTACCAGGTAATGTTATAGTGCCGTTTAATCGGATGTAAAATGCAAATAAATGCTGACGTAACTATTAATCCTAACTACTGACTTAACCTAGTTGGATCGATTGCATTATTACCGATTACCGTCCAGTCGAAACTTATTTTAATCATCTTTCTTGGTGGACTCATGCACTATAGATTAGATATGGCAAATAGCTACATCACGTATTATAGGTACATACAGTACATCCCTATATAATATTAATAGGTATAGGTAAAATGTCGTATACGTATGCCTATACCATGAGAAGAAGCCCCTTTTTCCCCGCGAAAGATTGAAAGTCTGGTTTATTTTCTCAATTCGGATATTCGGAAAAATCCGATTGGAAAATGGGATTTCGGAGTCGGAAGACGATTAGTTTCAATTTACTTAACGGATTCACTTATACACGTTTCCTCGCATCCTTTTTTCTTGGTCGTGGCTCGTGTCGTGCTCGTGAGTCGTGATGTAGACGCAGATTTTCTAATTAATTGCCTCGAACTTTTCCCTTCATTCCCAGTCAAAATTTCGTGTTTCAACCGTTTTAAAAATTAGATTTTTGTTTGATTTTATGCATCAAATTAAAAATGGATACAATACTTTAGCCTAGATGTTTGGATGCACAGGGTTCCCTCCCGGGTAAAATGATGGTATTACAAACAAAGTAACGGCGGTACAGTTTGTATTAGCTGGAACGAAAATGACACATTTACATTTATACAACACCAATGCATCTCTGGGTAAGTTAATTTGATTTACCCAAGTAAATTGTTGGTTTAAAAATGGTATTGAGTACCTATATTTGTACACTGGCACAGCCTTTGTGTTACGAAAATCATTAAATCATGTCTTAATGAAATATATGGTTGTTTCAATTTCCTGGATAGACTCCGAATTTTTTGATGAAGAAGACATATTCCAATGCGGACGGTGTAAAAAGCAGTTTCGGTCTTTAGACAATTTCATCCACCACAAGCGCGAAGAATGTTTGCGGGTATTGGATTTTCCGGATCATCACGATGGCAGCAGTAACAATAGTAGTCAGAAATCCATTTTGGACATTCCCAGCACCTTCATCAGTCAGCAGATTCAGGCTGAAATTGATAACCCGACGGTCGAGGATGACCTTGATGACAGGGATGGAGCTTTGCTTTCTGCAGGTGATTCCATTATGGGGTCGAATCCTGATAACAATACGGCTCTTATCAATGTCATGTCAAATTCCTCAATCCTTCATTTAACTCCTTCCATGGTTCTTTCGGATGATTCAGTGGCCTTCAGCATTCCAGTTGACCACAATGGGTGTCTTACCCATATCGTCACACATGGTCAACACCCACGGGTACGTTGATTTTGAATTCCAGCTAATGTCTTATCACGGTTTGACGTTAATATGGCTGTTTAATGTATGGAAAAAAGCATTATTTTATTGGTAATTGTAATTATAGATTTCTTCGCATGGATTGCTTTTTGCTATACCCAGTACCGACAAAAACAATTCCAGTTTACAGCTACTTCCGAGTTCGAGTTTGGAATTTGCTAGTTCACCTGATAATTGTTCAAATAACTCAGAGTTCGTGAATGCCTCGGTTCAAGACATGGACAATGAATTAGATCCCTTGCCTCCGACCATGGCTACACAGGACTTTGTGGATGAACTTGAAAATCGTTGTCTTGAGCCGGAAGTATCCAACGGATTCATTAGTTCCAGTAGTATCAGCCCTGAACCAGAGGATGATCTTAGTTTTGCCGATGTTGTGGTGGACCAAGAAGAAATATCTGATATTTCTGCAGCTATGAATTGCCAAAATAGTGATGATGAAAAATGCAGCGTAGCTAACAGTGATAGAAGGAGACTGGTGTCTGAGAGCGGAATTTCCTCTAAAAAAGTATGTAATTTTTGCTAAATGGTGTATTTTCATTGACAACAGTTGCAGGGCCTTACGTAATAAATATTTAATTTTCAGTGCGAATATTGTGGCAAAATGTTCAAAAAAATATTCAACTTGCACCAACATATACGATCCCACACTGGTGAAAAGCCCTTTCACTGTCTCGTTTGTGGACGAGGATTCACACAAAAGTCCAACGTTAAGAAGCACATGCAGACTCATAAAGTATGGCCAAAGCTGAAGGTGACCCTTCCAAAGGAGCAAATCTCTGTCAAAATTAAAAGTTTGGATGTGGTCAACAATTCGAAGGTACTGGCTCAATCCTAAATATTTTGAGGTTGTTTAAATGAGTAAGAGTAAATCGTGATGTCTAGATTGATTTTCTATTTCCTATAATAATACGCACCGGATACCAGTTAGAGAATTGCTCCCCCTATGTAGCCTAAACCAGCTATGAAAACTTCAAAAATTAGGCAAAATACGCATCCATGCGCAACTACAATAAAATTGCCGAATTTTATTGTGGTTCTAGTCAAACATTAGCCAAATCTCGACCCGCCATGAATTCATTAAGTTATTAGGGCGTTTCCATCTCAAATTCATTAGGCGTATGAAAACGTTTGCCTCTTTAATTCAAGCAAATTGTCTAGAAAGTTTGAAAAACTTTAAAAATGATCCAAAATTATTTAAAAGTGTGGTTGACAATTTCATTTCTTTTTTTAAATTTTGATGATTTCATTTCTAGTATATGTCTTAATTATTAGGAAGGTCAGTGGTTGTTGCCTTATTTAATAACTCAGAGATAGTTTCTAAAGTTTGCTTGCAAATAACGTCACTCATGGTGCTGCGAATTAGACTAGGAAAAGGCACCGGGCTTTTTTTTACCCCGCATGCTTTCACTCCGGTGACCCTTATCTTATCTAAGATAAGATAAGAAATTTCAACGTGAAAGCATAGGAGCGCCCAAAAAAAGTCCGGTGCCTTTTCCTAGTCTACTGCGAATGTATCGAAACGCATGTCGAAAGCTCTGTTTTTCGGGCTGTACAAAATCAAAAGCTTTACCTCGGTAAAATAAAAACAATTTGAGGATGCTTTTACCAGATTCGAAATTCGTCATTAAAGGCGCGAAAAGCTCTTTTTACGAGTGCTTGTTTGCTCCTGCCTGCAGAATCAGAATGATTGACTGAATTAAAATCTTTTATTCTAGAACTTGGCGCGGAAAAATCACCATAACGTGATGAATTATTAGCGGGTCGACATGGTGTTTGTCTTTCAAGATCTGCTTGCATTGGGCATGCATTTTGTCTAGTTTTCAAGTTTCGTGATTGCTAGTTTAGGCTGTAGAAGGGAAGAAAATCCCTGATTGGTACTCAATACATACATGCGAAATATATTATTGAGGCAATAATATATGCATAATGCATATGTATTATTGACGAAACTTGCAGGAAGGCCAAAATAGCAATGGGAAGGTTGAGTATGTAGTGAATAACGTATACGTGTGTCAATACTGTAACGAGTCTTTTGTGAATCATCATAAGCTGAAGACACACATGACAATGCACAAAAGTGAAAAGGTAAACCTTTTGTAATAAATTATTGTTCAAACCAATTGTTGGTATTTAATGTTTGACGTCTACCGTAATTGTTCGTACTTTTTCGTTATTGCAGCTGTTTAAGTGTATTCACAAGGACTGTACGGCTACATTTGTCGACGTCGAGGGTTTGATTTCTCACGTTAAAAATCACAAAGATGAAATAGAATACAGATGTCAACAATGCCCTAAAATTTTTAAGAATTTACATGATCTGGGAACGCACCAATTTTCCCATCTTTATCCAAACAAAATGGCAACTGAAGGCTCTAACCGGTTTGACAAACAAATGTGGATGAATATTTTTTAATTTTGGTAGTCCAATTGCATACATGTTTTTTATTTTAGATGCTTCCGCTGCTCCAAATGCAATAGTAAATACTCCACTTCAGAAGCCCTAAATCATCATTTGTTGACATCATCGCACAGTTATCCGTGTTCCCATTGCCAGCTTGTGTTCGTGTGTGAGAGATATTTACGAAGACATTTGAAAGTACACGGCACCGGGGACCCATTTCAGTGTGGACAGTGTGGAAAGCTTTTCAAAACGGAGAATTACCTGAAGTCTCATTTGGTTATTCATTCTGATAGTAAGCCATTTAGTTGTGAGACTTGTGGTACTCAATTCAATAGAAGAGACAAACTTACAAGGCATAGAAGAATTCATGAGAGCAGAAAAAAATACAAGTGCCCGTTTACAGTGTCAACTGGATGCGATCGCGAGTTTTATCGCAAAGGTTAGCAATTTTGCAGTGTGAATTTATCAATTTGTCTATGTTCTTATTTTCAAGTTCGTAGAACTTCTTTTTATGTAGATAAATTGAAGGATCACCTACTCTCGCATTCCCGGAAGTCTTACTTGTGTCCGAAATGCGGTAAATCATTTTCTTGGCCCACCAGGCTTAGACACCACTTAGTAGAGTTTCATCCCGAAATGCTGAGCAGTACAACCTGTACAGAGTGCCAAAAGGTTTGTCAGAGTTATTTTTGTGATTTCTGTTGACTAAATTTGCCTTGTTAGCGTGCTTACAAAAATTGTGTCCCATTTTCCAGATATTTAAAACAAAGCATCATTTGAAGATTCATCTTTGTAAGGGACCACATAAAGAAGGTACAAAATATAAACCCCAAGCAAAAAGAAAATCAAGAAGCGCGAGGATGGCTGCGGAATCAAACTCAAGCAGCAACACGAGTACATCGTTCAAGGATCAGCAGATTAACTTAAACGACCTAGAGGAAGATGGTGTTATGTACAGGGACTGTGAAATCATGGTCAAGTGTGACTCGGGAGACAAAGACGAGAGTGTTATTCTTGGTAGTTTGACTCTAACATCAGTCAGCAATGACGAGAGATCTGCCAGTAACACAGAAGGACACTACTCGGATTCCAATGATAACGTTGATATTTCTACTGCTGTTTTAGGACCTATAGCAATTGGAGTAGAAACGAATGTGGATGCTTCTTCAATCGATCCTCTTATGGCTGGAGATTGAAACAGTGATCAAGTGTCAAGTGATAATAACAATAATGTATTTCATTCGCGCTTTTAAAATAATTTTTTTATCCCTTATTACTTTTCCACCAACAAACCAGTCATTCAACTTTTTATACTTGCTATATTAAAAATTAAAGTATAAAAGCGTTTTTTTACCCCATGTTTTTTAGTATTATTATTTTAATTTTCGAAATTTGTAGTCCGGAAAAACGACTCATTGTAGGCAATGTGGCAAAAAACTTTAGTTGTTCAAAGCTTACAGATATGTATCATACTAGTTTTGGGTTTTAGTCAATTTTAATTATGCGTCATCAACCAGTACGAAATCGTCATGTGTATTGTATTATTTACGTATCTCTGCTAAAGAAATTCGCAAGAAGTTTCCTTTTCAATTTTTGTCATACATAGTCTATTCAGCCTCACCTATGCTAACGTTTCAGAAAAGAAAGATTAACTATAGGAGATTTTATTACGTTGCACTTGCACGCACAACCTATAGGTTTTTCGTAAAAGTAGTACGGATTCCTGTAAAAATTTTCCTGGAAAAACTGGGTTTTGCTTAAAATGAATCCTAATTATGTCGTTCCCGGTGGTGTTGGTGTGTTATTCAACTCAATTGTGCTGCCATCAAATCAAATGTAACATAACATTCACAGTATATTTGATCTTTTATTTTTTGTATGATCTGTGATGCTTTCCTCTGAATTTACCCTACTGCCCTACCGCAGCATTCACGTAAATGTATAGGTGTATGGTGTATTATGATGTTGCCAGTTAGGCTGTTTTTCATTTACTTCCGCAATAATATGCAAAATAAATAAAATTACTAAAGAATAACTAAATATTAAATACATAATATTATTTTCTTATTTTTCAAAACGTCACACAAATACATAATATGCTTGCATTGTGCTATTGAATGTACACAAGTCGGTTGATCTGTTTGATTCAGTCTCCGTATGTGGATATTGGATATGTATACATACCTATATGATTTCGAATTACGCTACAATTTACTTTCATTAAAAACACAGGATCAGATCTTAAGTAACGCTGGCATCTGTACTGTGAACGTTTGCAATGTTTTTAGAACAAGCAAAACCTTTATCGGAATCTGTGTAACGTATATACACATGTCCAGTCCATATTTCCAACGGTTATTCAGCAAGTAATCAAGATAATGGAGCATGCACGATGGCTTGAAATGCTAGACACAGACACTATTCACCTTCCGTGGCCGTGAGTTTACGCCGACGCAAGTTTTTTTTATGTGGTCAGTTCTATAAATACTTTAAAGAAATTATTCTCCTAGGATATTATTGGCACGCAAAACCTTTGAACATGAACGTTACTTAATATTTATATGTATATAGATACATCAATAGTATAAGGAAAACGGCAGAATCGGAACCACTATTGCACCCAGTTTTTTTTTTTGGTTCGGACGATTACCACATTACTTCCGTATTTTCGCAGTACACGAAATTACATCTCATTGAAGCAATTTATCGCTACGTGGATGAAAGTCCAAAAGTTTGGATTTAAAGATGTACAAAATCCCTTCGTACTTCTATATGTTCATATATTGGTAATAGTGTACATCATCCGTACTTTATCTTGGAAATTAAATACATTTTACACCAAATTCGATGTTTTTTCCTCGGGTCCGTGTGTTTATTATTGGCCCACAATTCGCTATGTATTTTTTACAGTGGAGTCTCTTTATAACAACACTCTAAATAACAGCATAATGTTTAAAAAATTCGTTATAACGTCACGAAATTTCAGCCGCTCGTATATAAAAGCATGTTAAATGTGCTTCCTATAACAGCATTAGCCAAAAATCTCGTTATATTAACAGCAAAATTTCTGTTCCCGCTGGATGTTCTTATAACGAGACTCCACTGTATAGTGAAATTGCCACGCTATCTCTATGAGAAAGGAGTACCTGGAATCTGTATGCGTGTACACGTAGGCGTTATTGGAGAAAGCAGTGAAAGACAGGAGGCAGGAAGACAAACATGTCGCACCAGTCACATCTACCATCCGATCTACCACCTCATTACGCTTTTATGTACACATTGTACACTTCATAATTTTATTGACTTAATTAGCTATTGACGAATTTAGCAACGGTCCTATAAGTACTGCCATGTACACAGATTCACGTGGAGAAATGTCTACATTATATACATACATCCGAAATCATTTTAAATGGATATAACACGTCAGTCATAATCCTTTGACACGGTATTTCCTTCCTGGGAGAGACAGTTTACCCGCAACCCGTGCGACGAAATGTTGGTTCGGGAATTCCTATTGTTTGCATAATTATAATAAGAGGACTTTAATCCTAGAAAGGTTTTGAAGAGACGTGCGTGCAGAGAAGGACGAGAGAAACCTGGTATCTTATTCACTAAAAAATTCATTGATTTCACACGGGCTTCTTATTATTTTTCTTCTACCTATATGCTGTGTTGGGGGATCTTTTTTTTTTTTTGCTGTATTTCAGTGGAACGACAGTCCAAGAACTACCATCATTCATTACGTAATTACTACTGATGCCCTATAAAACGATTTGTGTGTGTGTGCATGTACCTATACGTATACACATAGCTCCAGCTCCAGGGCAGCGTTCATTTTCTGACAAATTGCATGCAATACCACAATCATTTCGTCCAAGAAGCAAGCCAATGGTTGAGACAGTTGAGAGACAATGTTCATCATGCTATATAATCTATAGTATACAATCTACTGCAATGCAATTTACAAAGCCGACATCGTAAAGAAAGACAAAAAAACATAAGAATACAATGTTATAAAGATATCGGAATTTGCCAGGTTCAGTGATGTTCACTACATACTGTACATAAAAGCCAACATGTCTATTACTTGGTAAATGAAGAAATGACTTGTTGTGCCGCAAAATATCCGAAGAAAAAGATATATAAGTTAGATGTACGAGTAAAAATGATTATTATTATAATTATAAAGCATACCGCATATTACTGCGGGGATGGAGCCAATGCCGTTAAACTAGATGAGAAACCAGGGAGTGCGTAGAAAAACTAAAGCTGACGGGCGAAGCGTACGGTACGGACATGGGGCGAAGAAACCAGTCGACGTGCAGTATGAACTTCGTCCGAGAAAGAGCGAGCAGAAAAATTTTTGCAGAAAGGCTACTACGAACTGTTGAATAAAATTTGTGCATGTACAGAAAGCAAAACGAAGGTAGACAATGCATTTTCTTACGTATTTCTACCAACTGGATAATATAATATTCATTTCCTTTTGTCTATTTCAACACTAACACCAAAATAACCCTGCTTTTTTATAATTCGGAGTATTCTAAGTGGCTCGCTAACTCACGTTAATTATTGTATTTTACAACTTCTTCAGCTTCTCAACATTAATCTTTAACTGAACACGTATTATGGTGGCACTACTAGATATTATACTTACATCTGATGTTCAATGCAAACGTTATTTCTTCGATATGTGATGTGATGGTGATTCAGTGACATAATTACCATTATACACCTACGACGTGAAGTACCGACCGAGGAACATAGGCAAGCAATTCATCGGCACGATGGACGTGAAGCTTGTGATAAAAATTCTGGCAGTATTCCTTGTGGTTTTCCTTATTGTAGCTTTGGTGAGACTATACAAATTTCAATTCGCAAATAATTATGATTACTATTATTATTAGAATGACTGCTTAAAGAAGGTCTTTTAGTTTTATCAGTTATACGTACATACTATCCCTTGCAGTTTTACTCTTCCATTTACTATGAAGCTTGAATTAACTCAAATACTTTAATTAATTACTTGTTCTGAAGATGATAGTCGGGTTCCAGCTTCTTACTGCGGGAAAACAAAAGGATAATAAGCACTGAAAGCATCTTGGTTCTTGTTTATATGATGGTGAACGGTCTACAGACGACTTCATCCCTAAGGCTTAATTGTTCTTTCTATCTTCTCTTGGGCAGCACTTTGAGAAAAGTATTGACTCCCATTACTGATTTGTGGTGAAAAATGGAAGTAGTTGGAGCCTGGACCTCAAATGAAACGAAGGCCCGCGTGGCAAATGACAACTGACACGCCTGGATTATTTCACTCTGTGATTGTTTTGAGCATTTGAGTATTATTGCATCTGTTTATTTTGTTCATGCCCAAAAAGGAAACAAAGAAATAAACAATATTAATTTGAACCTACGACAGTGTAAAATCCCGAAATCATATCACTATTCACATTGTGAGCAGGATCATTTGAATACATATTTTAATCAAAACTAAATGCACACTAATTAATTACTAATATTAAAAAACCAAACATGGTGAAACGTGAAACTATTATTATCAATTATCATTCATTATTTTAACATACAGCGCGCATTCACGGTCAAATAATGATAGTCCACTAAAAATACAAGTGTTTTGCATTTACAAAGGTTTTAGTTGGATGCTGGGAAAGTAGTACATGTTACCAATACTTTCCAAACACCACTATACTCTTAAGTTACTTTAAGTGGATGTGGAACTACCAAAATGGCAAGTACAGTACAAAGTGACGTTTTATAACCAGCTATATATTTAAATATTTATATTTAATATTTATTTATATAATAATGTAGTATAACAGCAAAAATAAGCTGGGAGTGTCAAAAAAATCATTGGCTTTTGACTTACACGTTTGATTTGGAATATTACGTATTACGTGCGTGTCTAATAATAAGCTAGGTGTATCTTAACATTTGAAATAAAATAAATGCATCCACAAATGACGCTGTGGTACATTCTCGTTTGCAAAACATGATACAGTCATATCAATAAATATTTTTGTATGTGATGTTGTAATGTAATCAGTAACTATTTTTAAGGTAATGCTTGTAAGTAGTAAGTAAGTGTTGGAATTTGGAATCAGCTTTACAGTGTCCAGCGTTCAACCAGCTATTCTGTCAAAGTTAAAGACAAATGAGGCCATCGCATGATCGCATCCGAGCTAGTACAGTAGTTGCAAGGCTTTGGCACCAAGGAGTACAAGGAGTATTTGTAAATAAAAAGCAGTTAAAATAACACGACAGCATCAACTATATTATCTATAAATATTGTCGGCACTTTCTGGATACTGACAATTTGTGACTTTCAATGTCCAATTGATTACTTTTACAAATACAAATACCCACATCTGCCACCGATTCTCTGATTTTTCTTCCAAATTCACATATCGGCCAAATTGTTTTAGAATTGGTTACCGCTTACCGCTGCTGGCCGTAAACTGTAAATATTAGAAAAACACTAGGTATATATATACATACATATTATATTTTTAGTGCTACCGGCGAAGCCACAGAGCCTGCTGTTGAATTTATGTACACGTGTCTCGTAGCTCATATAGCGTGACCTTAACGTGCAAGTGCATGCAGTCTATTCCAACTTTCCAACACGAATTTACAATACTGCCACTGTCACTGTTAAATAATTTAATGAGGATTACCTATAGGTCTTGTCTATAATACACGTACTCAAATAACAATATCATGTTTACTTGTTTAATAGTCATTTCACGTGGATTCTGCTGATTCGATGAATTTTCGACCGGATCATTGTTAATTTGCCTTTTTCGCTTTGGTTTTGTCGCCTCCTCCAAGGATTTTCCTTCTTTGAGCAAACATGTGGAAATAGAGTTGAGGAAATACTGCAAAAGTTTGAAAGAAATGTTTGCACAATGGGAAGCTTGTGGCTATTTTGAAAGCAAGAAAATGCATATATTAAAAAGAAATCAAAATGTTTTTAGATGACGTTCTTACCAGGAATGTACATAAGCATTGCTAGTATCAGGACATGATGATAATTGAAAGTAACATTCAATGAATTAGGCATGAAAATGGTCCATATATTGTGCTTTTTGACATAGTCCAAACTGTCATAGATAGCCATGAGTTCACCTGTAACGCCAATAGGATACAAGACCACAAACAGCGAGTACCTACAAACCAAACAGCAAATAAACTTTTCATGTAGTAATAACGATAAATACCTACACCTACAAAGAATACTATTCAAAGTTGGAAAGGAAAATGTCTTCAGGCTATTGAGAACAATGTCTTCAAATTATTCTAAACCATATTCTTACCGAAACCACTGAATAATACTGGCCATTCCCACCAAGTGCAAGGCATAGTACGAGTAACGAATCACCTCCGTTACTGTCCAACAAAAGAAGAGCAAAGGTACTCCGAATGAGACACGGGCCTGTGGAACTAGATCAAGACATCCCCAAACGACACCAAGTCTAGAGGCAACTTGAAACCCGACAATGACGAAACTTGTCGGTGTGAAACCCAGGATGGCGTGAACGACCTGCAAAATCATGCATCATGAACAGCACAGTCTTACAGGCAGTGGTGATAGATGTTAAGTAACGCAAACAAACCTAACTTATACCTCCATTATTGCAGCAGTTTGAAAAATTTTCAGAGGAACCTCTGAGTGAGCCCAAATCTTAGTGTACTCATTTCTCCTTTGAAATCCTAGGTATCCCACGTAGAACCAACCAAGGGTCAATAAAACATTATAGATGAACAAATAACCTTTCACAACCGGGCTCAATACTTTCGCCATATTAAGTAGTAATACTTTCTCCGAAGCACAGACTGAAAACTCTTTTTGGGACTGTATTAAAATTGCTTATTTGCACAGAAATTCATTGGACGTTTCCTCTGTGTATTTGGCCCACTTTGACTCTTTTGAAGGAACCACAGACAAAGCAGAATGTAGAGACGAGATTTCTTCAGTTGGAGTGCTTGAGTTTTCAGGGAAATCTAAATCGTCTTCAAACTCAGACTGGAGTGCGTTGGTGAATGTCTTTGCTTGTTCCCTTTCAATCTTCTTCCCGCGAGCAGCGTTCAATGTTTGTACAATTAATCGACACTCCTTGCCTGAACCTTCGCCAAAAACCTACACAGATACACAAAAAGTATACTTTTATAGATTCATTCAGGAATTAGAATGTAACCGAAAGATCAAAACACAGTAAATATTTTTGAACAGTACCTACTTCAAAATCAGCGATGTTTTACTTACTTGCTGAACGCTCTGTTTAGTAGTGCACAACTTGCAAGCCCACTTGTTTGACGACTTTTTCACGATTTGAACCTATACACAATAACAACAACAAAAAACATGAAAAACAAGATTATAAAACAAATCGTACGAGTCAAATCTTCTACTACTCCGTCAAGGCACTGGGAGTCCTGCTTTACTCGTAACAGCTGTCTGTCCACACTACCGGCCCAGACCCAGACTGTCATATACCAAGGGAATATTTAGTTTTTCCAATTGGGATGTCAATCACTGGGATTTTACATTATTTGTACTAGATAAAACATTAAACTGGCAAAGCAAAAGGGGGGAAATACGTATATTATATTCTATATATATACAATTTACTCTGTTTACCACATAAAGTGGAGCGCACTTCCCGACACTTGTATTCGTGCATGTTTTAAACCCATTTAAATCTGAAAATCCCTTGTCCCACGGTTCGACTTTCGAAATATTTACCTGCCATTTTAGATTTGTATACCTATATAGATATACGAAAGCAAAAATAACTTCCTTTCATATCGCGTGACATCCGAAAAAAGTATGAATTCATAATGTTATCAAAAGAATGAACAAGAATAATGACAATCCCACCATTAAATGAACAGTAAAAGGTCTTGTCTTTATATTATAGCATGCATATATCGACGCAGAATATGAAATACCGGTCTTGATGTAGGTCATCAAAACTGGCTGATGGTCTTAAATTCTGATTAAATGCGTGATGGAGGGTGTAGGACACGCTTTGCTAACACTGCCCTTGAATATTTTGTAACTTGCAAGTTTTTTATAAAGAAGCAAATTCATAGTGACACAAGGTCTTTCTTGTTACAAAAAGAACTGGCTGAAAACAAAAAAGGCAAAGAAGGTAAAACGAGCAAAAAAATTAAAACTTCATTAAAAAGCTCCAGATTTTCCCACGATTTGGTTGTCTTTTCCCGGAAAATAAAACCAAACTTTCACACTCGTCTAACAGCCCATGTATACATTCCGTAGTTAATAATAAATTGTATTTAAATTGTAGCATTTTAGGGGTAAAAACCCAATTTTCTTTAACATTTTTTCACACTTTTTGACCACATTCCTAAAAGCCAGGATTTTCTCACCAAACTGTATTCTTAGTAAAATGGACTTGAAATCCAAAATTCCTTGACCTTTAAATGTGACCCTTGTGGATGGTATTTCATGGACTCATAAAAAAGCTTATTTCACTTTTTAATTGCGTAAAAATCCAATAAAATATTGAAAATTTGAGAAACTTACCTGGAAAACTTGACACTGAGCACAGCGGAGAACCTGCAGACGTTGCGCCATGAAGCATATGACTGAAGTGTGAAGTGAATCGGCTTATGTGATGGTCACAAGTTGTGATATGAAACGGTATATGTGTCTACATGAAATAAATGAAAAATGATACAACGGACGATCCTCGACCAAAGATGTTTTCCGCATTTCAAATGCAAACTTCAAAGTGCATTTCCAAAAATTGTCGTATGAGCCGTTAAGCATGCAACTTCAATAGCCGGCGAGTCACCCACCAATTTGAAAAACTGAACTCTTGACCTTTGACCTTGGCTGCTACTTGATACTGCTCTCTTCTCTATCCCATCAGAGCTACGCCTTTTGGTTGCCCGCGACACTTGGATCTTTAATAAGGGTCAGGGCACCTAAAGGTGACACTTTCGAGTTCTTATCACAAGGTATAGCGGGTATAGGTACATATAATGGCAGATCTGGACGAATGCCTGTACAGTGGAGTCTCGTTATAAGAACATCCAATGGGAGCAGAAATTTTGCTGTTATAACCAGATTTTTGGCTAATGCTGTTATAGGAAACACATTTAACATGCTTTTATATACGAGTGGCTGAAATTTCGTGATGTTATAACAAATTTTTTAACATTATGCTGTTATTTAGTGTTGTTATAAAGAGACTCCACTGTATTGTGTAGGTCATGTAACAATAATTGGACTAATAAAATCAAATAATTCTGGCGGAATGGATTTTTAGATAACATGCCTTCAAATCCTGGAGTTTTGACCTTTCACCTTTCGGTAGCTAGTTCCGGAGCTGTGTGTTCCTACAGGTGAGAGTCAGTGTTTGAAAGCAGTCATATACGTTCCTAAAGGTGACAGTGTGCCTTCGTAAAGGTGACAATACGAGTTTCTAAAGGTGACTCTATTTATGCGTTTCTATGAAGTTGGCGTTGGCTGCATGCATTCGTAAAGGTGACAGTGTACGTTCGTAAAGGTGACAGTCAGTGTTTGAAGGCAGCCACATGCGTTCCTAAAGGTGGCAGCATCGTTTGCAAATGTGACTTTCAGTGTCTTTAAAGGTAGCTGTAGCGTTCGTAAAGGTGACAATACGCGTTTCTTAAGGTGACTCTATTTACGCGTTCCTGAAGTTGGCTGCATGCGTTCCTAAAGGTGACAAGTGACAATACGCGTTCCTGAAGACGCCAGTCAGTGAAGGTAGCTGTATGCGTTCGTAAAGGTGGCAGTATGTGTTCCTAAAGGTGACAGTAGGCGTTCCTAAAGGTAACGATATGCGTTCCTAAAGGTGACTTTATTTACCTATGCGTTCCTGAAGTTGGCTGCATGTGTTCGTAAAGGTGGCAGTATGCGTTCGTAAAGGTGGCAGTATAGGCGTTCCTAAAGGTGACTATATTTATGCGTTCCTGATGTTGACTGCATGCGTTCCTAAAGGTGACTATATTTATGCGTTCCTGATGTTGACTGCATGCGTTCCTAAAGGTGACCACATACATTAGGTACGTGTTTCGAAAGGTGACGGGAAAAGTTTCTAACGGCGCCCACATACCAGTTTCGAAAGGTGGCATTAGTCTTAAGAACACATCACTAAAATTCAATGTGTCTAAAGCGCCTAAAGGTGACAGTTGAACTATTTCAATGTCAAATTATCAAGAGTGGGCCTTGCTTTTAATCGTCTCGAAGCTTAGCAGTTCTAAAATTTTAAGTGCAGCAAAAACTATGTCAGCAGACAATAGTTATTTCACGACTTCAAATTCGAAGCTCAAAATGATAACAGTTGACTGAACAGTGAACAGCCGAGCTCCTTTGGTAAGGTGGCGGAAAGGAAAAGCAAAAAAATTAAATTAGTCATTTATTTTCCTATACTTGCGTTTAAAGTTGTTCTTTGTTCAGTTTTTGTCCGTTTTTATAACTATTTTAAGATTTGTAGACAAATGTATATATAGGTACACAGCTATCGATTCTATCGTTCCTTTCAAATATTGATGGAAGAAATCTTTGTAACAATCATTTAGATAATCTTTAGTCTTTACCATCAGCACAGGAACTTTCAAAATAGTTTTACAGTTTGATTTGATGTATTTGTGTAATAGCAGAAGGAGAAATCGAAAAAATAAATAGATATTGTGGGAGAAAGAGAAAGCGAAAAAATAAATAGATATTGTGGGAGAAAGCGAAAGCGAAAAAATAAATAGCAGAAAGAGAAATCGAAAAAATAAATAGATATTGTGGGAGAAAGAGAAATCGAAAAAATAAATAGCAGAAAGAGAAATCGAAAAAATAAATAGATATTGTGGGAGAAAGAGAAAGCGAAAAAATAAATAGCAGAAAGAGAAAT
>JAQGBT010003698.1:0-18766 GCA_034698585.1 Disparrhopalites patrizii | reverse complement strand
GGGGGGGACGGATTTTGTGGTTCCTTAAAAGGGAGGATTGGTAAATGTGTGTTCCCGACTTTTATTAATGAGTAAGTTGGAACTTTTGGAGCCGTGGGAATGCCGGAGGACTTCCCCGGAACCTTACAGCTGTTGTCGGTGGGACGGTGGGGTGGTGTAGGGCGAAAAAGATATTATGTATGTTTGTATTTAATATGTACGCATTTGTTACTTTTTTTTGGAATAAAAAAACCATCTTTTCTGTTTTTTTTTTAGCTACTGGACGTTCTATTCGTAATTGTTTGCGTCCCGGAATCGCTTCCTCAGAAGCTGAGAATGTCAGCCTGGGCACCTCTCGCATGGGAACAAGCTGATCCGTTTGCTGCTCTCCGAAAAGTGGGCAAGGACAAGACGATCCTTTTGCTCTGTGTTGCCGTGCTCCTCTCTTACCTACCTGAAGTATGGCTTTTTTCTCTCCGAAGAAATCCTCCTAATTATAATGCAGTCTCATCTACAATAATATAATGTCCGCGTGTAATTGTTGTACTTATAATGATTGTTTTCCGGGAAATTTCTCCAGCTTGGTTGTAACTGACATTTGATTTCATTTGAATTGCAGGCTGGTCAGTATTCGTGTTTCTTTGTATACCTTCAACTCGTGGTGGGCTTTAAAGCCGAAGCTGTGGCAATGTTCATAGCGGGTACGACGGATTTTTTTATCTTGTTAATCTTGTGAGATCCATATATGTACATCCAGATTTATTGCCAGTGAAAATGTTGGATGGATGCTCTGATGAAATGTCTGTATAAAAGGATTTTTTTTTTTTAAATGTGTGGACGTTGATTTTTATATTGCATTTGTCTTGCTTCCAGTGGTTGGAATCATGTCAGTGGTAGCTCAAACTGCGGTCTTGGGCCTACTAATGAAAAACATTGGACCGAGGAAGACCATCGTGGTGGGACTCCTCTTTGAAATGGCTCAGTTGGCTTGGTATGGCTTTGGATCTCAAACCTGGTACGTGAATAACCCCGTTGCTCTTGTTGGACTTTGTACAAGTATTTCTTACAATTTTATGTCTTATTATTATGCATTATACTAACAAAAGAGAAAAACATACACTCTCCAAAAAGCCGGAACTGGTAGAAGTAATTTTTTTTCTGTGTATTGTATTTGTTTAAGTTTATACTTGAAGACAAGTTTATGGGGGAAATTCCTTTCTTGTATAAATTGGAGGAAAGATCCTTTTAAAACTTGTGGAGTTGTAGAGAGTGTCTGTTGTTGACATGTTTCTTTTCTTGATTTTGTATATTTGTTTAGGATGATGTGGGCGGCAGGGATACTGGCGGCAATGTCAAGCATTACTTACCCAGCCATTTCCGCATTTGTGTCAACTCACTCGGATCCAGACAAGCAAGGTATTTTTTTTCGTTCGTGTGCTCAATATAATTTCCCTTTGTGTTTGTGCACAAGAGCTCTTCCTCGGAGGAGATGAGCATTTCCTTGTGGAAGGAGGAGGAAATACTTAATATACTGTGAAGGAGAAGAGGAGATGACTGTTTCCTTGATGAAGAGCGTGAAGGCCTGTGTACAGATATTATAAACTGTGTACAAATATATGTACATGTATACTTAAATATGCTTCAAGACCCTGACGTTGATTTCTGAGTGAAGGCTCTCGGAAGAGATGGAATTTTGGTTGTAGTTGCTGTTTCCTGTTATACACTTTCTACACCACGCGTATATGAGTGTAAACAAGAGTGTCTTTAATCAAAGGGGAGCTTGATTACTTATTTGAAAAATATGTATTTTGTTAAACACATTCATTCTGCGGGCAGGGAGTTGGGGTGACGCCATTGATGGTATCTTTTGAATGGGGAAGATGATGGTACAGCTCTATGTTTCTTGCCTACATAGTATTGCCCGTATAGTTATATGTACATAATATAAAGTGTAGATAGTATTACTTACTCCTCGTCCTGATACTCTGTAATAATGAAGCAATGTATCTTGCGACCTCATTAGTTATAGAACTAATGAGGACGTTAATTGTGTGGTGGTTTCCCTATTGATGTACGTGTGTAATTAATTTACATAATAAGGATGGCTTCTCTCTGCCTTGTCTCGGATGGGGATGGAGTATTTTGGGGCTAAAATGGAACATGTTTTATTAATGGTTTTTTTTTTGTATCTCTCTTTGACTCAATGTAGGACTGGCACAGGGGATGATAACGGGGATGCGTGGTCTCTGCAACGGGCTGGGACCTGCCTTCTTCGGCTTAATCTTCTACTTGTTCCATGTGGACATAAATATGGACCCAGAATTGGAGGCAAATAAACATGGAGAGCTGCATGGTGCTAATGTAACTATTACGAGTTCTCCTTATTACGATCATCATTTTTCATACGTGAGTTGTATCGATAATTTCCTTTTCAGTGGCTATGTAGCAAAAGAATACACTGGGGACGTGTATAGTAAGCCTTAAAAGTCTTATGTATTACTGGTTGTTCGTTTTATAAAACGTTGTATTGAAAAACGTTTTGTTTTTTGCAAATATCCACAGTTTATGCCCGGACCCCCGTTCGTATTTGGTTCATTAATGGTAATGCTCGCCGTTGCCGTAGCTCTCTTCATTCCAGAGCGGCAGACCAAATTGAGACGTCAGGGAGTGTCAGATTCGGATCTCATTGATCTGGAAAATCCTCCACAAGGTGGTCAAACACCTAGTCAGACGACAGCCCCATTAATTCCACAAGACCCTGCGATACTTTAGTTGTTGCTAAATTATGAAAACTCTTCATTATAATCGTGTATAAGTAGGGTATGTATAATAAAATTATAATATTCACAGAAACTTCGTGTAATTGTATAAGTTCATGGTTCACGAATTAAAAAAAAAAGCAAGTCATATTATACATAAACCCGTAAATATTACTCGTTATTCGTATTATTATTATTTGTAATTACTAGTTAAATACATTTCTATAGGTACCTTTTGTAAGGACTTTATCATCAAGACTAATTAGATGTGTATGTTTACAATTCAGTTGGGACACGCGTCAATTTTTGTTTTTCGTGTCTTGTATTCACTCCGTGTTATGCAGAGCATTATATTTCAATATTATGTAATCACATTTCCACAAAAGAGTGTAGATGTGCAGATTTCAAGAGATGAAAGGGTAACCACATGTATTTTATGTGCGAATGTATTAATAATTATTATGGTAATGATTATTATTTTGTAATATTTGATCGTTTCTTGTCGTCGTTTATTTTCTTCCTGCCAAAAATGTTCTAAGTGTGACTTGATTTTCTTTCTGGCTTTTTACACTGATGCTCTTAACTTTGTGCGAGTTGTTTTACAGATTTTTTTTTGTACTTTCCGTACTGTGTGTAATGATTATGCGTTTTTCTGACTTTGTGGGACCTTTTTGTTGGCTTGGTTTGCAGTAAGAATTAATCGTGGTAATTATACTTTGGGCAAAGGAGTCTGTTCGATAAATACTTGCAACCAAGATACATGCAGTACTGCACCGGTTAATGAACATGAGCTGTAATTTGTATTTATTCAAGGCTAAAGTAATTTTCGTTGTTTTTATACATTTTAATTTTAAATTAATAAGCAAAGAAAACTTATAAAAAAGAGAATGTGTGATTAGCTTAGAATACAATTTTACAAATTATAATTAGGGGAAAAGGAGCATCCTTTACAGCATCACATCTCATTCTGTCCAAAGGAAATAGGTTTACTTACATGAGAAATATGTACTGTGTAAGAAAAGGCGAAAGGATATTTCATTTTTAAAGGGTACGTACACATTAATTAATGAAAGTTATATAATAAATGATAGGCACGCAGGAGATTTTTTTAAAAATTTTTTGTAACATGTGTTCAACTGTACCAAGAATAATGTATAGTTTATATGGAAAAAATAATATCTCACGCATTTGTTTCGTCGGTATTATGCCAGGACTATTACATACCATCAATTTTAAATCTTGCCAGAGGACGTTAATAAAAAAAAGCTTTTGAGAAAGATTACGTTTGTTCAACACACACATTGTTATACTAGAAAGGAAAAGCTTATGAAGTTCCTAGAGTATTGTGTTTTTTTGTGTTACATTTCTTCGTCTATCATTATTCATTTTATAAAATAAAAAGGGTTCACCTGTAGATGAAGGACCACTTCTATACTGTTATTTTTCTTGTATCGCAAAAAAAAAAGGAATAACACAATCATTAATAAATATTACTAAATACAAGGTGAATTTTCTTTTAAATCAGGGAAGAATGAAAAGTAAATGGTCATAATGACTTCAATTGAAGCTACGTTGGAATGGCGCTCTTGGGGGCAATCATTTTATTGTTAATATGAAAGTACGTATTAGCTCTTGAGGATGCAAGAACTAATCGATAGTTAGTTTTGTACCATGACTTACAATTAATATTTAAAAAAAACAAGATACCAATTGTCTGGTCCTGATTTATATTTCCTTTATTTTCTTTGGGTCTTTCGAATGTGAGAAAGCATATGTATATTCTTATGTAGTGGCATAATTTTTTCGTGCATAAAGTTCCCAGTACTTTATAAGTCGTATTAAGTGACTGTTGTATGGTTTAAGTATTATTGAATGTATAATAAAAAACGTCTGGTTTACTAGACCAAGTATTTTTAGAGTGTAGAATGTCGGTGGTGAAAGTGTTTTTGGACCACTTTTTTGGGAGGAGACAACATTGTAAAAATAAAATATGCACGTTGTGCATGATTTTGTATTGTGCAAAAAAAAAAAAAAAATACTACTGCGGCAAGGTTCCGTGAATTTGGGAGAAGGTCAAAACAACATATATTTAAAAAAAAATATCAGCTGTGGTGTAGTTACAAGATGTAGTAAATTACTCAAATGATGTATAAGAAAAAATTAAAAAGGAAAAAAAACTTAAAACGGTGAAAAAAGTGTCTAGTAATCTGTAAACCAACGTTGTGATTTCATCCACTGTGAATTGTGAGAGTGTGAGGCTTTTACTGAGCATAATTTAAAACAAAAAAAATCGTGTTAAAAGAAACCGCAAAAAAAATATGTATGGAATACTATATCTATCATATAAAAAATATTCTATACTATATAAACCTTCCTGTGTAAATACGTATAAAAAAGCTTTATATTTTAGAAAAACTGAGAAATCTGACTTATTCAAATTTACAATTAATTACTGTTATTATTATTGTTGGTGAAATGCTCTGTGTGTACCTTCTTTGTGTGACAATTGAGATGCATGTGTGTAAATAATGATAATTGGTGACAGAGAAAACTACAAAAATTGGACACACCACGGTGACCTGTTACTACAAAAAAAACGTAAATACACGAGGATGAAACCGCTTTCAATTATCTACACAATTGCCTGTAAAAATGTAAAATTTCAATTTAAAAAAAAAGTTAGTGTAAATGTATAAACAAATTATTCTATGAAACAAATAAAAAAAACTGCTATCATTCGATATTCGTTTTGTTCCTGATCATTCCCTCTTTTACACGAGCCGAAGTATTTACCAGGAAATATTAAATAGCTAATCAAGTAATTCTACAAATTCCCGACAATATTCACACATTTTAAATTTTATTATGTAGGTATATTTATATAATGAGACACGGCTATATTTGTCCCTTATTTGTAACTAAAGCATTCATAATCACTAAAAACGGCTACTATTTTCTCTTTTCGCCAGATCAAGTACTAGATTGCATGGTGGAATTTAGTCCATTATGAGATTGCATGTCCGATGTTCGGAACTGGGCCAAGATCACAATGAAAGTAATCACTGGAGCTACGATCTGCAAAGAAAAGGATTATTATTATTACTAAAGGATCGACATTATTACACCAATTGAAATTACAAAAATCAAGGTGATTAAGGCAGGATAAAATTCCGCCATTTGTATTTTTATTTTCACTACGACCCAATTTTTGATTCTATTCATTTAATCATATTTTTTCCCTTGGGAGAATCGGAAATGCTGTACGTTTGGACAACGCAAGGTCAGTTTCCAGTCATTTTTCTTTTTATTTCCAAAACCTTATTATTATTATTTCGGATTATTTATTCGGATTGTTTATTCGGATAATTCGGATTCTTTATTCGGATAATTTTTTTTGGATTCTTTATTCGGATAATTTTTTTTGGATTATTTATTCGGATTCTTTATTCGGATAATTTTTTTTGGATTATTTATTCGGATTCTTTATTCGGATTATTTTTTTTGGATTATTTATTCGGATTCTTTATTCGGATTATTTTTTTTGGATTATTTATTCGGATTATTTTTTTTGGATTCTTTATTCGGATTCTTTATTCGCAGTGTTTATTCAGAATTTTGAAAAGTATGCGTACCGAAGTAAGACCTGCCCGATTCAGCCGAAAAAATCCCCCGCCATTCAGATAGGCATTGACATCGGAAGTAATGAGCCACATGTAAGAGTACGCCCTGAAGACATCCGCATCGTCCGAAGGGTCGAATTTCTTGATGGAATTCCCCAGTTTCGCAATCTGAAATCAGTCCAAATGGTGCAAAAAAATCAATAATAATTAAAATACATATTTACTGAAATTTCCAAAAAGCGGGAAAATATTGTAGAAATCGTTAAATCAAAATAAAATCAGAAATAATTAAAAAAAGCAAAAATTGGGGTAGTTTTCGATACACTATTTTGCAGCTTCTCCCCCGTATTAGCAAAGTTGATGAGCCGACCAATGGTAAGGGTGACAATGAGGAGGATCGTGGCCACCTGGGCGAAGTTGGTGTCCCTCAAAGTATTATTGACCACGAAGATGCTCCGGCCAAACCCATGATTCTCCCACTCCGACATGAACATCACAATCAAATAGCACAAAGACACCGTGATGACCGTCGAAGAAGTCGTAAACACGACGATGATTTCGCTGGCCACCGTATTAAGCATCTGGATGATGTCCAGCAGCCAAAGGAACTTGGTCGTATGTGTTCGAATGCAATTTCTTATCTCATTACTCCGATTCTCCCGAGCCGATGAGGTGGAAGCCGATGTAAATTTCGGGGTGGACGCCGATGTAAATTTCGGGGTTGTCGTCGCCGCAAATTTCGGGGTGGATTCGATCCAGATCGTATTGATTTGATTCTGCGTCTGCGCATCCACGTCAATAGAGGGCGGGATGGTGTTCCCATTCACTCCCGCGTCAACTTCCAATTGAATCGCCAGATGCGGGGGGATGGCCGTGGAATGGCGCATGATTTCCATCTCGATCAATTTCAGACGGTCGCAGACACAATTGACGATGTAGGCGATGGTGGACTGGGCGAAGAAGATGGCGGATTCGGCCACGAGGTGCGTGAGGAAGCTCACGAGGGTCAGAAGGAGGGGCTCGGGCAGGACTGTCAAGGACCAATATCGCTCCGTAAGACCCAAATTACTATTCTCAAAATTCTCGCTCACGTTATTCCAAGTATTGGCGAAGGTGACCCAGGTCGTGAGGCCGGCACTCATGAGGGTGCCGAAGAAGAAGATGATCACGTAGCGACTGAGGATGAGGGTGTGATTTTGGTGGTGGAAATGTGCATCGTAGCTCTCGATGGACTTCAAGCATCGGAGGATCGCCTGGACTCGGTAGATGGTGAGGAAATGGATCGTGACTTTGGAGAGGGAATAAAAGACGAAAAACACGCGGAGGGCAAAGTCATCGGTGGAGAAGCGGAAGTGGTAGCCATCCTTGTAGAGGAAGAAGGAGGGCTCCAATGTGAAGAAATACAGGAGGATATTGATGATGAGCGTGTACAAAACGGGATAGGAGAGCCAAGTAAATTCTAGGTAATGAATCCCTTGATATCTCGGCAAAATATTCCGGATGGGCAAGAAGCCACAGACGTGTCCGAAGAGGGCCAATGGGTAGTAATTCTCCACCACGGATTTCGAGGTTAATTCAACCTGGAAGATTTTCTTGAATTCGGAAAAGGAAAAAAGTGGACGGAGGAATTGCTCCATTGTGCCTTCTGGGGGTTTGGGAAGGATTTTCCAAGGGATCCGAGCACCCCGACGAGATGGAAGGAAATGTCATTTTGCGCGGAGGAAACAGATTGTGTGTCAATATAACGGAAAGTCAACTCCTGCGCTAATTACTAATTAGGACAGCTGAAAAAAATCCCAGAGCAGCAGGTGATGTCCTCCCATTTTTTCCCTTGTTGACACTGGAACAAGCGGCAGGTCTTGCCAAAAATGATGGATTTTCTTGAAACATGTCAAGGTGTTTTATCACAAATCCGCACCCACAAATGCCAGCCACAGTCTAAAGTCCGGGAATACGATTCCAGGCTATTTCCCCGGAAAATAGGACATCATTACCAGAGATGACCAAAATACATCGTAATTAAAATACACAGGGCTTAAACCACGGGGGGCCCGGGGGGCTGAGCCCCACCACTTTTTTTAAGAGACCCCATGCTTTTTTGGGCAAAATTTAGTTAATGAAACAATGTGCATATTTAATTACATTGTACTTTATTTAATTATTGCAAAAATTCTTACGAATAATTATCAGGCCCCCCACACTTTTTTCTTTATGGTCTAAGCCCTGAAAATACATGTATTTGAAATAGGTATTTAAAATACATTTTGGCATTTTCTACATGTATTTTTTAATTTTATTTTCAAATACAGATATTTTCTACATGTATTTTGTAATTTTATTTTCAACTACAAATATTTTTTACATGCATTTTGTAATTTTATTTATACCTAAATACAATTATTATCTACATGTATTTTTAATTTTGTTTTCAAATACAGATATTTTCTACATGTGTTTTGTAATTTGTATTTAAATATACACGAGATTTTTTGGAAATATCTGCCGTATTTTGTAATTTTAAAATGCACCACAGCACCACAGCAAACTAGAATTTGTAATTTGTTGATTGGGCTCTAAAATACAAATGAACGCATATGATACGTACTGTAAATACATTTATTTGAATTTTGTATTTAAAATACGTATTTTAAATGCAATTCTTTGTATCTTTTTAAATTAAAATACATATTAAAATACATTTATTAAGTAGTAGCTACTGATGTATTTTATAATTTGTATTTTGTGTCCGACATAAAATACAACTGTATTTCGTAATTTGTAATTAAATACTTGGGGATAAGCCAAATGTAATCAATAATTTGTAATTAAAGCCTTACTAAAGTGTATTTGTATTTTGTAATTAGTATTTAGAACTAAAGTACATATTTTGACCATCTCTGATCATTACAAAAACATGTGAATATGACAATTTCAAAAAAAAATCAATTTCTCCCCTTTCATCCTAATTAATCATACCTGTCAATCATTATTAATTGGATTTTGTCCCTAATGAATGAGCAAACTGTGTAGACACTACGTGGATTAGAAGAACGATTGGGCGAGGAAAGTGCAAATAATTTAGGCGCATCAGAGTCCCCCAAGAACGGAGAAAGACGAAATAATTAGCGATTGTCCTTGTTTATTCTAAACCATATGGTTCTTTTTGAAGAACATAAACTGGTTTTTGGTGGATAAGATCTACGTATGAGGATTAAGCTTTCCCCGAAGATATGTTTACGAGATATTTGCAATTTGCATGGGTTTATTCGGGAATTCGCAAAGTAAATAAATCGCAATTCTCTCAACCTCGAAGGAATTCTTGGCCATTGCTAAAGAAAGGCCATAAGCCATAAAGGTATGCTTAAATATTTGCATTTTGATATTTGATTTATTACATTAGCTTTGCAATTTTTCTGCAATTTTTTTCAATGAAGAATTTATCACCCTTTGCATTGCATTGTTTTGTTGCTCCTTCCTTCTCCAGATTGCCTCTTCTCCAGTTCTTTAATTATTATATTTAATTTAATTCTAAACGCACCTGGAAAGTCTTGATCCAAGTAGCCCTCCGTGATAAAGGCTGCCATTGAAAAGGTGGGAAATTCAAATTTCTGTAACGAGACAACTCCCATGATTCGATTCAAGAATTCAGTGCTTTGTCGAATGTTATAGCAAATCCACATTTAAAAATCCAGTTTTGCCTATAATCAGTTATCCAAACAATTCCATTGGGTGTGGTTCCAGAGGATTTTGTCAAGTGTTGAACATTTATTTGTTGATATTGGATCTGAAAGACGACCAGGATGTCACATTCATCAATCAAAGGGAAGTTGATCGCCGTTATCGGGGATGAGGTAAGTTATACATAATTATGATTTCTTGATACAACAATTAACCAAGATAGTAATTGATGATTTGATATTGGCTCGAATTTCCTGCAATTAAATTAGAATTCCGCCGAATATAATCACAAGTATAAATTTTATAGCGATCGCCCAGATCCTGTTGATAATGCAGCAGCTGTAACATTTGAAACACAAATTACTTTGGTTAGAATGCGTAATGTATTGTTGTAATTAACAATTAGGATAGCTTTATTAGTTCTTTATTTGCATTCATTTACTTATAATTTATGTTTCCTGTAAAATTTCCTGCGTATGGATTTAGTCTGGTTTGTGTCGATAGTCGATACTTTTACTTGTTATTGTTACATTCATATTTGTTGTATTCGTTTAGTAAGTATGGATTTTGATTCCATTGTTGCAGGATACATGTGTTGGCTTTCTCCTTGGGGGTGTGGGGGAGATCAACAAACATCGGCAGCCTAATTTCATGGTAGTGGATAAAAGTAAGTGGTTCTGATCAAAATGTGATACTGGTGCCGTATTTTTGTTGGAGATTTAACAATAATGGTAATATTGAAATGTACATGATGAAAATGTTTGATGATGTCAAAACAGCTACCAGCGTGAGCGAGATTGAAGAAACTTTTAAGAAGTTTTTGCGTCGGGATGACATCGATATCATCCTCATCAGTCAGAATGTAAGTATTCTTGAAACAACAAATAACGATACAAATGCATGTTTACGAAGCAGTTTGAAAGTGTGCCGATCAAATGCGTATTGCTAAGCTTAGGATTTCGATGCTAACCGGATTTTGTGAGTTGTTCTAAAAGGACAACTGGAGAACGCATGTTTAAATGTTTGTTAAAGTTTGATGAAGATGTGATTATTAAAATGTGATTATTGAAATTCTTGTGCGCTAAGTGAATGCAGAAAAGTGAATAAACTTTGAATCGTATTTCTGTTTATCGGCAGATTGCTGAAATGATTCGCCATGTGATCGACACACATTCCAGTCCTGTTCCAGCTGTATTGGAGATTCCATCAAAGGATCACCCGTATGATCCCGCAAAGGATTCCATCTTGCGTAGAGCCAGAGGAATGTTCAATCCACAAGATTTTTAAATTGTGATAAATGTTGGCAGCTGAGATTTGTGTGGATCATTACATTGGACAAAGTCGGAGTCCCTAGTCTTTAGAATGTTAGTTCGAATAGATTTAATCCCACGAATATCGTATTAACACAAGACGGATTTATTCTGTGTCAAAGTTGGAAAAAGTGTTAAATGTCTTTTTTTGGTGTTGGTTTTTGTTCTATCTGTACTCTAATCGTTTCAATAATTATAAACATTGTGATTGACTTCATTTTTCTCAGAATCGCGATTCCAAACCGTGATAATAAGTAATTCCCAGGAAAATGTGAATGAATTTGAATTGTAGTGGGAAGAAGCAGTCACAACTTATTGTACGAAATAAATCAGAAAGATGAATAGGTATGCTGTTTGGTCATTATTTCAAGGTTCTCATCTCATGTATTGGATATTAGCATCAGTATCACGAGTTATGGAAATTAGACAACTTGCAGAAGTCAGGAAATAATAAATTTGAGAAGCAATTTTAGCCTTTTAGTCTTCAGCACCGTTTTGAGTAACTTACAATTATAAAAAAATAAAAAAAATACAGCTTTTTGGAATGTATCAATAATTGTTTTTAATGAATTTTATGTTGTAATTTTGGAGAGAGCCACTGATATTCAGAGAATAATAATGAAATACCCTTTCAAGAATGATCCCCGTTCTGTTGCCGAATAAGCTTCGTTTGAAGGATGCCAGTATTGGACATGTTGCTTGATTAAATTAATTTTTATTCATTCCAGCACATTGCAGTCATTCAGACAAAAGGAACAGAAAGTGTGTTCAACCAAAGGATAAATTGCAACTTTAGCAGCACTCATGTTTCTACAGAACATAATGACTACGTGAATTTATAAATTGCTATTCTATTTTATATGTACATTTTAATCCCAAAATATTAACTAATGCAACAGTGTTGTCTAAATTACTTTTGTTATTTACAAGCACCTTATCCAAAAAATTTCTTAGCCTATATGAAATCAGAATTGAATTCTCGTACCAACAAATGTAATATACAGAATTAGTTTGAAAGCAAAAGAGTGATGATATTTGCAGGTAATTGTAGTTACAAGATGAATGAGACTGAAGAGACATCCAAAAGGAAAGATTATTTTATTTTCCCATCAAATCACAAAGTAATAGTATTCGTAAAAAGTTTGTATTAATTATTCTTATTTTTCTCAAGCTCTGCTGGAAACAATATTGCATATGCATAGTAAGTACCTGTTACAATTCAGAGACAAAATTGGAAGGTAAAGTGCAGAGCAAAATCGGTACACATAGACTCTTAAAATTTTTACAAAGTACAATGATTGGGTCGTTCGACCTTTCAAATTATTCATACACATCCAAATGTTTCACATACACAAACGATTATTATTGGAGGTATAAATAGCACCTATGTAAGTATTTGCTCGTCAATATTTCTCGTATTCTATAGATGTGAATTCTGCACAATTACCAGAATGCTATAACTATTCTATTTTTATTCCTTTTTATTCAGTGATCCAATTAGCAATCACCACTGGAGCTATTCCGCCATGCCAAAATAATAAGGACACTTCCTAGCATCTCAAGATAATTAGTAAGGACGTACTAAATCAAATTAATTAAAGGGTTTAAAAACATTTTTATGTCATTTCCACGCACACTCCACACTTTGTCCAAGGGAATTGATACATTTTACGGGGAAAGTTAGTTGTAATAAAATGGTACATTGAGTTTTTGTAATTAATAAAGAAGTAGAAAATATGTAATCACAATCATAGATGATTTGGTTTTTTTTTTTGTTTCCACACTAGTTAATAGTTGTTATTATTTAAATGCAAATGTATATAGGTAGTAATTATGTATTTACGCATGAAGTACTTACATATGTACGTCACATTTTTATTCCCGTATCTATGTATTTGTGTACAGGAAAGCAGATGCGTCCGCGGATATTCCCGGTATTGACATCTTGGAGAAGTTAGGTCATTTAATAGTTTCAAGGTTAAATTCTCTCCTTATTTTGACTTGCAGGCAAAACGTTTTAAAATTACTACCGAAATATTAACATATTACTTTGGTGACACAGATATGACATATGACCTATTGAACTTTTACGAGATTCTCAAATTAAAATTAATCATATATTCTTGTTATATTGATTTCCAAATTTTGCCCTATATTACAGTGTTTTTTATATTATATTATATACATACATACATATAGTCTTGACGATTTAAGTGATTAATTGTATTGAGGATTTTCCGAGCTTAATTTGCCAATATTTGTGACATTCGTGAGTATGTCCGCTGACGCATAAAGGAACAGCGTGGATTTGCGCTTAATTTAATTCCTTACCAACTTTTTATTCACCATCAAAATGTCCTTGTACTTATTTCAATTTTCCAAACAAAAAATTAAGGTAAAGCCAACATTATCATTATAGATTTATAAAATATGGCTTAACTATGAGGTAATGACTTTTTAGAAACATTTGGGAAGGCCTTTGTGAATGCATGTTTAATTGTTTGACGGTAGTTCATTTAAACCTATTTATATAGTTTTAATATACATATACTATATGTACCTATACACATAATTACAAATTTACGGTCTGTACGTAAGCATCAAAGCTTTCTCAAATTCCGTGGTTTATATTGTAATTACTAATAATTTGCATTTTACACCAAAAGTTTTTAATCCGATTCCCCCATGCGAATTTGTATTCATTATTTACAACCTTTATACTTATGTTTTTGCGCTATACCTATATATGTATATGTACATATGTAAATAATGTTGCAGAAATATTGGTAATTTTTAAATACGTTGCGCAGATACTCCAACCAAGGAAAGAAAAATCTTGTCAACATTTTCCCTCTAAATACATATTAATTAACCAACTACCTTTAATGAGAACTATTGGAAGCATTTTTAACTCATTCCATTATTGTTGCAAGTATTTTTGAAAGCATTCCTCATATGTATGTACATATATCTATACGCCATTAATTTAAAGCGCCACGTTGAGAATATTATTGAAAATCGCCGGAGCAATGTGATAGAGGCTAATATTATTTTACAATTAATTACATTTATAATATATGTACATAGGCGTTTATATATGCCTTAATAAGTGTTTTTTCCGCATGTATATGCATATAGCACTCCAAGGCTTTTTAACGTTTGGCGAGCACTTTGCTCATAAATAAAGGGTCAAATCGTGATTTACGTAGATTCCGTTTCCTTAAATATGAAAATCTATACTAATATTAGTATAACATCCGAGTGGGATCCGGTATATATGTACATATTATACATATGTATATCCTAATAGCATCATCATTATTAGTCATTAAAATTTAATCCACCCTAAATAGCGTTTAGTAGGGCCATGCGTGTTTGTCCAGTTACTTAATCCTAACATGCATTTGTATAGACATGTAATTTATTATTTATCATGATTATGTATGTATGTACATACATAGCTACGCTTAATTATGTACATTTAAATGTTTCAGCAGCCATCCAAAGAATTGGTAATCCCATCAACTCATTACAATATTTGTGCAACGATTATTTAGGCAGAAATTTTCTTGCTTCTTTTATGGGGTGAGAGAGAGAGCCTCTCATATAGGCTTTTAGGCTTGTACTTAATTGTTGACATAGTAATTACAATTCCTAAATTACATTCATATATGGGTAATAAAGAGGTATCAAAAAGTAGACATTATTTAGTGCTTCCATTGTTAAGACACAACGACAAGGAGGACAGTAGGAAATAGCTTATGAGTTATGACTACGGAAATAATTGACAGCCAATCTTTTCCGTGGAAAGTCAGACGCCAAAAATGTTTAATTATGAAAAAATTAATAATTAATTTAAAATTAATTATGAAGGTGCACATTCATCCGTATTTATCTACTTTTTTGTCAGTTCCTTCCCTTTTGAGTCGCCTCACAGTTTCATGTTTGATTTTTTTGCATTAATTCTAGTTTAATTTTGATTCACACTTCTTTTAACATTTTTAACAATTTGTTTTTAGATGAAAACATAAAAAAGATTATTTTTTTTGAGAGGGAAAACGCGAAAAAATTATTGTAAGGACTTGTCGAATTTTCCCCAATTTTATACCTTTCGCCAGTTTTTGCTTCCTCCACGCCATTGGTTTTTTACAGTTACATTTTCCTGTACAAATAAATTGATCAGTTGAAAATGTAGATTGAGCCGTGAAGTCAAATTTAATTAAATTCTCGGTTTTGTCATGTTTAAAGAAAGCGGAGAAAGTTGCAAGAAGAGAAATGATATGAGACTAAAATGAAATCCTTCCCGCCAGATGTCCTCACCGAGTCAAGGTGAAAGTCGCTGGCAAAAACAATTTCCATTCCCCTTTTTTTTAGCACAAGAAGAATTGAGTCACATTTCAGTTGAGAAGATGAAGAATATGCCCAGTCAGAAGTTAGTAGTACGAAAAGGTAAAAAATAATCCAGATTGGTATTCAATTTTTTTGGTAATTAATAGCCGTGAAAATGCCATCAGTATGTCCATACTTTCCCTTTGTGTAGTGGTTTGTACAGGTCGTGTTGTATGATTTGCGGTGATAGTTTTTTGTTTGTTTTTTTTTGTTGAAAAAAAAAATTAAGACTCCTTGCTTTTTTCTGGTACCTGGAAAATCGAAAACAAAATCTGTTCAAATTACGATTTCAAATACCCCAATGATAAAACGTGTCTGGTGCTCAATTGTCTTCACATATTGTAGAATACTAAAAGTGAAATAACGTACATAATCTCTTATACATGTCATGTACATACATGGATAGTGTTGACAAGTTGACAAAGGAAATTGACGAGGTCAAAGTTGACATCACAAGGACATGCAGAATGTCAATTGAACACTGTGTAATTGACACAAGTTCAAGGGGAAGATCGTCACAGTTTTGACATCAAAGATACATCTAGTAGAGTGGGGGGCTTATGTCAAAGTGTCACATATACCGTCATAATGCCACATATATCGTCCAAGTGCCACAAACAGGGACAACACCATTCTCCACCTCTTAAATAATGCAACAAAGCGTCAAAGTCGGGCTCATCCACGAACTGATTTTTGCACTCACAAATGTCCCGGTGAATTGAAGGTCCAGTGCGGGCAAGACCGTCAAGCGGTCGATTACGAGACAACACATGATTTAACATATAAATCGTGGTACATGCATACATATATACGTACATACACACATATAATTACATAAGGTGCCTCGAGAAAACATTTCATTTACATTCAAATGCACATTCTATTCGGCGGCCAGGACAGAGAGGAAAGTGGAGGAAATCGGACAAGTAGAATAGTTGTCTTTTTAACTGTTTAAAATATTTTCTTCGCAATCATTTTTTTTTTACGTTAAATCTGATTACTTCCATTCAGCCCCAAGGAAAGGATTAATTAGCGTCCTGAAAGGGGAAAATCAGATGATTTAATTCCACCTCAATCTACTGTAATACTCAGGTTGATTTTCTTTTGCATATTTTAAATGCCAATTATTTTTAGGATTTTAATTTAATTGGAGTCAATGAGGGCTCTAATTGGAAAATCAGGGTTTGGCCATTATTATAATTATAACGTATTTATAATTCTCCATGTATCCATTCACATATGTATAATTCTCCGAAGCAGTCCACATACGTACAGACATATGCATCTGTGGTATATATTATTTTTATAGGTACATAATATGTGCCTATTGACAATTATTTACTTGTCCATAAAGACAATATTGTCCAAAGGGAGAGGCTCCAAGGGGAAGAATAATGTCACATGTTACAGTGGAAAGATATGGTAGGAACATTTTACATTTAGTTTAGAATAGATTTTTTGAAAAGGTAAACATTTTCAGGGAAAAGAAGTGGAAGGAAAAAGGATTGTGTGAAACCATTTTTTTTTTTTTTGCAAGTTAATTTTTTGTGATTTTTTAAATTAGACATTTGACGCTACTGAGTCTTGATGGCGGAATTTGTTTTTGCTCGCCGGCCCAGATGGTCTTGTGGTGGTGGGGGTGCTTTCTCCGCCCGTATCCGAACTACTTTGCCGCATGGCTTTGGGTCGAGATGAAGATCCGGCGTGGGCCATTCCGTTCCCGTGCTCTCCGTGATGATTCCCGTGAATGTGAGGTGGATGGTCGGCGGTGGGGGATGAAGGACTGCCCGCCTCCCCGCCGCTCCGGCCCGAGGCCGTGCTCCCCCGACGGGATCTGGGAGCACTATTCCCGCGGAGGAGTGACTTGGACCCTTTCAGTAAGGACACGTTCATCAAACGGGGGTTTGGCGTGTTAAAAATCGTCCGATTCTCACGAAATCGAGCTCTGAAACACAAATTAGAAGGTCGTCATCAGTCATTGGCGGGGCGGGGAGAGACCGAGAGATTTTTATTTCCATCCGGGGATACACATTTATACTTTATTTATATTTCCATTTATACGTATGGGGATGAATCAATATTCAAAATTTAAATGCATTCCGGGGATATCAAGGTGAAGGAGGATTTTGGGTATACCAAAGAAGGAAGTATATTAAAGGACTTGTCATCCTTAGGAGGGAGTATATCAAAGGAGATCAATTACGGGAAAGCTATAGACATTTATTTATATACTGAAGGGAGAATGGGACCAGAATTGGAACAGAGAAATGGTTAGATAGACAAATTGGGCGGCACAGAGATGACGAAAGTGAGGCGGAGAAAGAGACGAATACAAAGGAATGGACAAGGAGAAACCGAAAGAGAAGAGATATATAGAGAAATGGCCAAAAAAAGAGACGAATGGGCAAAAGAAAGGACAAAGGCAATCAAGAGAAAAGTCACGCTGCAGAGGAAATGACAAAATCGAGAGATATGAAAATGAACGAGAAGTCATATTGAATGAATGGAAAACATGACAAAGCGTGAAAGGGAAAGTATACATATATATGTACATACTTTCTATATACTCTCTATATATCTAAAGAGAAAGGAAGAGCGAAAAAATCAAAAATAGAAATATGTATACAATTAAATTGAAAAAAGATAATAGCAAAACATATAAACCACAAATGAGAGGAAAAGAGTGGCAAGAAAAAATAAAAGTGAAAGCAAGAAGATGTGAATGAAAGGCAAATTCGAGGGAGGGAAAAATAGAAAATAAAATTGAGCTAAAAATTAGAAAATTGGGCGAAGAAAAGGAGAGGAATGAGGAAGGCAAATGAGATGGGAAATTATAGCCAAAACATAGACGAAAGAGAAATCAAATAGAAATAAAAAGGAATACAGAGCAAAGAGAGACGAAGCAGACAAATACAAAGGACAACAAAGAGACAAAAGAGATGAAAAAGAAATTTAAAGGACAACAAAGAGACAAAAGAGATGAAAAAGAAATTTAAAGGACAACAAAGAGACAAAAGAGATGAAAAAGAAA
>JAQGBT010003697.1:0-18776 GCA_034698585.1 Disparrhopalites patrizii | reverse complement strand
AGAAAGAGAGAGAAAGAGAGAGAAAGAGAGAGAGAGAGGAGCGACAGAGAAGGAGAAGCGATTTTCCGCAGTCAAAGTCGCAGCTGTAGCATGGGACTTTCAATATGTTCAAAAAAACACGAACGTTCCGAACGCCCCTTGCTCCTTGGCGATGGTGAACCTTTCCAGAGGGTTATGTGTCTTTTATACATTATAGTGAAGTAGTATCCAAATCAAATACAATCCTTAAAGCAGAACACCAACCAAGGAATAACTGCGCGCCCCGCAGCCGCTCTTCCCAAATAAGTGACACACCTATAGGAAGAGGAGCTTTTGGATTGCTTCTCTCCTAGTTAGTAGCCCCGCAGCGCCCGTCGTCCCTTTGCAAGAGGAGATTCTCAAATAAATTCCAAATGCCATACTCGTCCCCTCTCTCTCTCTCTCTCTCTTTCTCTCTATATCCCTCTTTCCATCTAATGAATGTTGTCTAAACGAAATGGTCCAATCCCAACTCATAAAGCCCATATGAGCGTCCACCTCCTGCCACTTCTTCTTCTTCTTCTTCCTCTCCATCCCACACTACAAGTGTATTTTGCCAGCGTTTCCTCCTTTCCACCATCCCTCAATTTCTCCCTCTGAACTCTCCTCTCCGCAGTTGATAAATTTCAAGGCCCAGGATTGTACTCTCTGCGTATTTGAACGCTGCAATCATCCACATTTTGGTATACCCAAAGAGAACATCAAACCACGGCCAATTCTCTTTCACCCACCCCAGTATGTCGTGAGTCCCCATGAAACTACATTCCTATACAGTGGAACAAATTTTTGCTCTCTGCCTCCCCATCAAATACATACGAAAAAAAAAGAAGGGTTAAAAAACGCTATATCAGCGAAATCAAGACTGCAAATATCCAATAACACAAAATACAACGCTTGGGACTGTAAAGTATAAATCGGAACTCTATACACAAAACAGATAAAGGAAGGATCTATCACTCACAGACAGAGTTCGCTCCAGTCGTGGAAAAAACTCTACTTATTATAATAATAACGAACAGGAAAAATAACATCAAGCGTATCGTGCGGAAAAGTCCGGCTTTGACAGTGCAAAGAAAAAAAAACGCTTCTCCTGTATAAACATAAGAAGCGGCGGAACATGGGAAAGGTACAGAGAAAGAAATAGTAGTTAAAAAAAAACCTTGACGGGGAAAATGTCTGGAAATAAAGAGGTCTGCGACGGAGTGCCACGACTCTCCCCGGGACGTTAAAGGGCAGATCGAAAGAGGGAGAAGGGAAAGAAAGTGCTTGGCAGAGACCGACTGACAGAAGAGAGAGAAGAGAGAGAGAGAGAGAAATAAAAGAAAGACAGGCGGAAAGGAGGGGGAGAGGAAGTTGTGCCGTGCGTGTCAAATCACGAGAGAATTTCGTAACTGGCGAGCGAAGACCCAAAAGGGAGGAAAAAAACAGGGGTTGAACTGGCGCTGTAATCGTCATACATATGGGGAAAAAAGTCCGACAAGAGAGAGGAAATACGCGTAGCGATAGAGAAGGAGAGATATAAGGAGAATTTGGTAGGAGTAGACACAAGGAGAGAGAAAGAGAGAGAGAGAGAGAGAGAGAGATTGGTAAATTGGATATCTCTCAGAGATATATATCCCTGCTGGGCGTGGGAAACATAGCGTGCCTTGGTCCGTGGTTGCCAAAGGGAAGTGACGACGACGGCAAAATTATAGGGATTTTTCATCGCAGCCAAGTCTGCCTTAAGAGACGAAAGGGGGGGGGGAAAGAGGAGATTTTGGTGTGCAAGAGAGATACAAGAGAGACATTGAGAGAGAGCAAGACAAGGAGTGTAGCAACGTTTTTTCTGGTTCCCTATATCGAATTTTGCTTTTCGTTCCAACAGAAGAATAAATTTCCCCCCTCCCCACCTTCGCTTTGAGACAAGCCAAAAAGAGGGGCTGTACTCCTCCGTCGTGGCCAAAAACTTCATATTGTGCTGGGCTAGTGGTGTGTAAAAGGGAGAAAGAGGTGAATTTGTTACGTACATACGACACTGCTCTTCCCAGTGCTCTTTGCCAGTTACCTTTATTTTTCTCTCGCTCAGACCTAAATCCTCACCGCCCCCCTCAATGAAATTCCCTCTCTTACAGCTCGCACTCGCTGGTGCTGGGAGCTTTTGCTGGGACTGAGAGTATTATATACTATAGACTTTAAATACTTTACTTTACTTACATTCGCTTGGAAAAAGTTTTATGGCTGGGCTTGTCCTTCACCGCCTATCTTTATTCCCCCTTCGTGTATAGCTCGGCTCTGGGCTGCTGAATTCACTGGCTGCTGCTCCTGCGGAGCTACACTGCTCAATTTTTCAGTCCCATCAGGCTCGCAGCCCCTCAAGCCGCCGCCATATTTCCACAGCCACGCCAAGCGTCAAAAAGTGTACCTCTCGGATGTGTGTCTCCCTCAAAAAATACTTTTTTCATTTCTTTTTTCCCTTATTTTATTCCACGACATAAAAATTACCCACAAAAACTTCCCCCCTATTCACGTTCAACATTGGAAGGTGTGGTGTTGTCTTTACTAAAAAAAAAAAAAAAGGGGGAAGCAAAAATTACCGGCATACGGGTTATCGCTATTCGGGTAAGTCCCAAAATTTTTTTTTCTACCTTGTATATTTGATATTATTGGCATATTTCATATGCGTATATCAAGACATTCCTGTAATGTCATTTCTATGGAATTATTTTATTCAAATTAGACCCTCATAATTCTTTGAGGTGAGATTTGGAGAGAAGGTTTTTTTTTTCTTCTGGGGAGGTTCAAGTATACTAATTGTAGTTATAGGAGATAATTTTTCGGGAGAATTAACTTCTTATATGGTATACTGATGTACTTTAATGTAGTCCTCCCCTCCCCCTGTCTTCCTTTGTCCCTCTTGACAGCTTTGGATACTGTACTATACCGGAATGTATATAAACAAGCATGGGGGCTTCCACAATCAAGTTATTCCAAGAAAATTTCCCCAGTGTCGGAAAAATTCCTTTCTTACATGAGGGTGTTCCCTTTTTTACCATCTTAAATTTATTGGAAGAGGCATTCATCCCCTGCATTTAAATACAGACTTCTTCCTTGAATTGGAGAAGAATTATTTTTGTCCAACAGTTTTATTGTGTGTATACAAATGACCTGTGAGCTCACATAATTGCTACAATCACAAATGACAAAGTAAAGGATTTCATAATTCCTTGGAATATATTCTAAAGACATGGGAAAGAGGTTAGAAGGTGATGAAATGACTGGAAGTTGCGAAGGTGTGTAGGATCTATAAAGAAAAAAATTGTTCCCAATTGAATAGTCACCATAGTAGTTGTGAATAGGGAAAAAAATGATAAAGGAGAGTCAGCTATGGAAGGAAAGACTTTTTCTTTCTTATTTTCTTTAAATAATAGCAATGTGCAAAATACGACAATGACATATGAGATGATAAGCCCAATTGTCCCCGTGTCATTTCTCAAAATTCATTCCATAACAACTCCCCAGCCCTTCCGATACGTTTCGCAAAAGGTCGTTGATTGTTCCTTGAAATTTGGATCGCCATGATTGTTTATTGTTGGCTTTGAGGGCGCCAGAAAATGATACCGTACAATAATGTGGCCATTCAGGCCATTACAGTTATACGTAATGACAAATATAAGTTTACATTTAACTAAAGTATCCCATTTTTTTTTGATGTTATGTTTTCCCCTTTGACACCGACAATCCCGTTGCATGACACATGCAAGCAAAGTCTCCTTGTCTTGAAATAAGACCGAATTGTTTTGCCTATGTTATATAGCTCATATCCGTGTATACCTCCACACAAGAGTCTTTATGTTTTGGGGCTGCGCTTTAAGGTTGCCGATGCTGCGGCTGGATGTGACGACAACCCAAACTTTTTATTTTTTTTTATTTTGGTCCAATGTTCGAGGATTGTGAAGTGTAGCAATCGCGCTCGCGTAATTCGATCCTATAAAATCTTAACGTATTGCAGTTCCAAGAGTTCCCCTCCGTTTTTTTATGTCGCAACTGCACCGCTTTCAGACGCTAGTAAAAGGCGTACATAAGGGACTTTTAAGAGGAATAGCCTAACTTTTTATCTCTCTTCCAGGGAAGAAAACTTCAAATTTATGCTCCTATATAATCCTAGTACTCACAACTTTTTCTTTTATCCCAACTTTGAAGGTGTACACCGTACAAGTAGGAGGTTCTACGCTGCTAAATACATATAAAGTCCCTTTCCAAACTAAAACTCTCGCGTCCTTTTTGGCGAGGATTAGCTTCCTAGGAACTTCCAAGAATCAAGATGGAATACCTCCATAGCCGTTTCTCCCCAGCATTTTACATCCAAAATGCACATAGTTTTTCCCCCTTGGAAAAAAGATTTCCCAACCACGCTCATACCCATACCATGCTCTTTTTCTTTGCTTGGGCGAGGGTGAAACAAGCGCAGTGCTGGCGTTGGTGTACCAAAACGACCGCTCCAAGGAGCACCAAACCAAGACCATAATAAGAAGCGGAATTTTATTTCCTCTTCTGTATATGTATAATGATTCGAAGAAGAAGAGAAGAAAAAAAAAACACACGTACCAGTTGGGCCACAAACCGCAGCATGCTATTTTCTTCAACTCGCCAAACTTTCTTCTGTCGTGTGTTCACATAAAAGTCAACGTGTTAGAGAAATACGTTGCGTTCTCTTCTAAAATATTAGCATATGATATGGTCAAAAAACATCCTACTTTACTTGGCACGCCAAATGTCTTCGCTCAAATACGCAGGAACCAAGAGAATCAAACCGCACGAACCCCTTGTGTAGGTAACACAATATCAGCCTCATCAATTTCAGCATTCACAAAAATCCTGGGAAATACCACACTACCATAGGCATAACTTGTTCCTATCAACAAAATTTTTTTTGAACCTCCTTTTCCCAGGAAATAATTTAACCCTAACTAATTTTGAATTTTATTTCATATCACTAATACCCACGTCCCTAAACGTGCAGAATAACACGCACTTGTATACAAATGGTTTTATTCCTTCCCATGATTTTGCCATTGTCCATGTAGTAAAAGAACATTTCCGAAGATAAGTATAGTATAGGGATACAAAAACGGTAACCCTGAAATTTTACCAATTTATTTCATGTATCCCTCCGCGCACATCTTCTACACGTAAGGGAAAAAATCAGAGCTACCATTCTGAGCCTGATAAAATCCATTATATAGCCATTTCCTTCCAAAGGAAGAATTTCCAAAAAAATTACAGAAGGGACTAAGTTTCCAAAAAAATTCTTAAGCGACTAAATTTCCAAAAAAAAATGAATAAGGGACTAAATTCCAAAAAAAAAAAGCTTAAGGAACTATTCTTCCATTCCCGTACACGTTTTGTCTTTCCTTCTCCTCCACAAGCCCTTCCTTCGTAAACTAATGTTCCAAGCTGGCTGTGAATGCCCGAAAATACGCCAGATTCCCTTCTAAATTTATAATTCCGATGTCCGAAAACATAAAAGTCCTGATTTTTAAAGCTAACAACAGCGTCATAGGCCAGCGTTGTTGCCGGCAGCTCAAAAATCCTTATTTACAAAAAAAAAAAAAACCAGGACATTCAGGCCCCTTGAAAAATGGTGTCAAAAACGTTTCCAAAGCCATTGATTCCATTGGCATTCCAAAATTGAGCAGGATGATTTTGGGTAGAAAAAAACATATATTTTCGTCCATACGCAAAATATAACGTCTATAATCTGCGTTATGAGCTTGTGGCTAGAACATTCCAAAAATTTGCGGAATGCGCAGCCCATGCAATGATTGCCCGAATCTTACCATGTGCCATAATATTTTGGTATGACCTTTGAACTACGTATGGATACATATAGATAAGGCGAAATATTGAACGCGGATTGGCGTACGGGAGAAAATGGGGGAAAAGCAAAACTTGGATTTGGGCGTTGGCGTTGGGACGCTGCTAGAACAATTCTCCTTTGGGATTGCGCATGCGTTCATATGGATTTTGTCGGTTCAATGTGAGGGAAAATGGGAAATGTAAAAAAAAAAAAAAGTGCGGGGAATGGCGCAGGTTTCCCATTGCACGCATATGTACGATAGGGGATAATATATATATCAAAAAAGGATTGCATATATGTATATACATGGCTAAAGTATAGCTACGGCGATGGCGAGTATGGCTATGGAAACGATGACTCATTCTCTTGTAGGATTGTGGACTGCGGCAAAGTGTGACAACGGCGAAATTGTGTCCCATTGCAGAGGCGTTTTCTCTGGGGCTGCGTAGGTTTTACCAAGCATTTTCTCGTCTTTTTTTTTTTACTTCTCTTTCTCTCTCTTTTCTCTCTGGTGTCTCTAGTCTCTCTCTATTGGATAAAATCCGGTGTGAGTTGGCTTAATCCATATGAAAATGTATATAGATTTTCGCTCGAATTATGTGGAAGCGCAGTGTCAGTGTCCAAAGCGAATTTAGGAGGAAGTTCCAAAATTATTTGCGACCATTTTGTAATTTTGTATAGCTTTTTACCCAAGAAAAAAAAAGCCAAGCGTCATTCTCTCTTTAAAAGAGGAGGTGTGTGTATAGGTGTAGTTATTAAGTGCGGAAAAATAGAAATATGTGGTGAATTAAGAATTAAAATAAATATAACTTGGTGACGAAGGATTTTCTTGTAAGACAAATTCATATGCGGTAGGATTTATGTACAAATCCTCAATTTTTTTTTTTTTGGTCAAATTTTCATGGTCATAAATGGAGGTTTATTAAGTATATTTTGTTTTGTCGTTTCTTATAGAGTGAACGGTGACCTGTGACATTCATCATGGGTACTCCGCAACAATTTTCACTGAAGTGGAATAACTATTCCCAGCACATTGTGACGGCTTTTGAGGATCTACGGGGTGAAGATGACCTTACCGACGTCACATTAAGTTGTGAAGGAAAACGAATCAAAGCACATAAAGTGTTACTCTCTGCGTGTTCCGTTTACTTTAAGGAAACATTTCGGGTAATTTTTTCTTTTTTGGATTTCGTAATCTATACATAATATGTGTATGTTTGTTTTGGTTTTGGGTGTTTTACCTAACGTGGTGGTGCGGTGGAGATTTGGCTGTTTTGAGAAATAAAGTGGGTGGAGTTGTTGAACTTGACTGAAAAGAATTTTTTTATGTTTTTTACAGGAAAATCCTTGCAAACATCCCGTTATCATCCTCAAAGGTGTTAGTTTCCTTGATCTCCAAGCTGTTGTAACATTTATGTACAATGGTCAAGTCAACATTAGTCAGGAAAGATTATCAACCTTCCTGCAGACTGCCGAGCTCCTTCAAATTAAAGGACTGACTGATATGAACGACCAGGAGGAAGGTCCTGTTAAAGTAAGTACAACGACAGGGAACGAAGGTTTTGTTTTATGGTGGGATACTCAGTGGGACGATGGTGTAACTCATTAATTTAGAAACGTGTTAGATCGAAGCATTCTCAAACTTATATTGATTTATCGAAATTTCCGGACTGATATTAAGTCTGAAACTTAGCTGCGCACCATCGTGCGGGGTGTTCCTATTATTGATTTTAAAAAATCAAATGGATTGATTGTACTTTATTGCATTAGTATACTTGCGACTTCCTTGTATGTGACTTGCAATAGTAAATTGTTTGCTCTTGTTTCTAGAAACGTCCTCACTCAAGCGGGACTGTTGCCGCTGAGCCAGTTATTACAAATGTCTCCCACAACCAATCTGCCGTCACAGATGATAGTTCCATCATCACTCCAGAAGTAGTTACCCCATCCCCAAGGTAATGCAATGCATCTTATACACCTTTAGTCATTTATTAATTGTAGGGATATCTACTTCTCGATTCATTATTCAATCATTATTTTTATGCTTTTACAGACCTCCCACACCAAAACGAAAACGAATCGGGCCAGCTAGTTTTATGCAACAGCAGCAACAGCAACAACAGCAGAATGATTCTCAGGTGCCATCGAATAATCAGACAGCTACAAGTTCAAACACCGGCAACGGTGGTATTGGTTTGGGATCTGTGATGGGAGGAGGAAGTTCTAGTTCATTGTCGACATCCGTGGCTGGTCCAAGTGGTGTCAGCAGTAGCACTGGTGGCCTTTTAAATCCTGAGACTGTGATATTACCCTCAACCAACATGATGGATTCGGTGGGAGAAACGAATACGTCTGATAATTACTCCCATGGAATTATCAAATTTGAAGAAGAGGAAATAATTGACGAAGATGAAGATTATAAGAATAACCTGTCCGAAGACAATGATAATTCCATGCATGACATGCTAGGCCACATCGAACCAGATTCTAATGCTCTTGGTAAAGCAGAATTACATTGCATTTAGCTTTCTGGAACTGCTGCGCAAAATGACTTTTGCTCTTCGGTTTCATATAACGCGCATCAAATTCAATTTTGATATCCACTTAATTTACGTGTTATTCATCCCTTAGGATCTTTCATGCCTGGCAGCAGTGGACAAACTCCAATTAAAATTGTCAGCGGAAACCAGGATTCGTCAGTTCATGGTTAGTAACCATTTTTTATTATTTTTTTGGTAGGTGCGTTAGGTGAGCAGGTCTCCTCAAAGGACGGTGCATAAAAAGTAATGTCAATATAGCATTAGTGAACTTAAGGTTACCAGTTCCACTCTTACTTAAAACCGTACAAAGTAGTGTTATTCTTCTCCACGTAAAACTTCTATTGTCGAAACTTCCGAAGTATTTTTTGGCTGAAAATTTATGAAAAGCTTGACTATTGTTTACTACTGCTACTACTACACCATCCCTGTATATGTCTGCCTACTTAATCACCTTTGTTTTGTCACTTAAAGACAACATGCATATTATATGGCTACGCAATGATCAGGGACTTAGGGAACTATATAATTAGGGAATCACGCATCCAATTTGTAGTTGGAAAGTATAAGCTACAGATCAAAATGTATGAATTATTGTCATGCGGTGTGCATACATCTATCGAATGAAGCTAATGTCAACAGAAAATAATTCCGGTGTGGATATCGCCTGTCGCACATTTCATGACCTAATCGTCATTTTCTTGTGAGCTACAGAAACGGAATGCGCATTTTAAACTCGGAACACCATTGTATGAATTACAATGATCGTAAAGAAATTTACATGGTGCGTTGCTCATTGCTACACGTTGCAATTGATTGGCGACACCATTTTGGATTTTAGTTAGGAGTACAAAGTTGTAAGAGCTTGAACCAAATTTAATATATGAACAAGCGAAGTAAATGAATTGTATGAATAGAGGGCTAGACGTTTGGTTATCGAGCTTCTTGGTGGGATTAATTTCAAATTGCATGTCTTGAATTGTACGACACTGCGGCGTTGCAGGATTACATTAGGTTCAAAAGGTTTTGCGCTGTCACGTGCACGGCGACGATTTGTTGAAGTATATATAGGTTGAATGTATTTTTCATTGGGGAGAGATCAGAAGTAACCAGGTGGGGTTTGGGTGTGATATGAGATATATGTAAGCGTAAGCAGTTCTTTGTAAGCAAAACCGTTTTTTGCTTCGTAATTTTGGTTAAGGGAATTAAGAATAAGCAAGAACTTACCATTATTAGGTAGTTTTCCGGGATTTGGAATAGGTAGCCGTCATGTACATTAGCCAACCCTTATGCATTTTTGTGTTACTAAAAATGCAGCTACATAGTTCTTATATTGTGTATATATATTATGAACTAAAACTTACCAACAAAGGAAAAGTAACAAGGTTGAATTTCATTGTGATTGATAGGATACATGGGATACAAAGTAAGAATGTCAGGGACCCCGTTGTACACGGCAACGCGACGAGGAGGTCACAAAATGTATCACCTGGGTTATGCATATACTCTTAATTCTACTTCTAATCGAGGAAAATTAACGTGGAGATGCGTCAACAGACATGTGTGCAAAGGAAAAGTTGCTCAGTTCGAAGAATCAATATGTATAAGGGAGAATCATACAGAAGAGTGTCAGGTACTGACTGAACTTAAACCGGTGGTTGGTGTTGCTGCTCGTGCTAATACTTCCCGTAGTATCAGCAATAGTGGTTCATCGCAGCTGGAACCCAATGTGGTTCTTCATAAAAACTATATCGATCTACCTGCAGATGATCTGTGTGTAGATGATTGACAGGTAAAAGAAAAACAACTTAGTATCGTTAACAAGTTCTATCATGTATCTTCATTCAAACTAAATTCTTTGAGGCAAAATATTCTTGAGACCTTGTTACTTTTATGTTAATATATATGCACAATATAATGCAATATCAAATTCGTTACTACTTACTATGCTATTTTAATGCTAGTACAATTGTTATTGTTATTTTGTTGCAACCGAAATATGCATATACTTAAAACTTAAGAGTTTAAAATCAGCAGTTGCGGATAGTTCGTTTCTAAAAATGTGAAATAGCTGTATTTTTATATGGTTATTTTCTGGTGTAGGCACCTCTGTGTACAGTTTATACTGAAGTTTGAAAATAAGTGTCAAATCAAATTAAAGCTTGATTACTATTGTACGAGTTTTCTCAATGCATTTTTTAGTATCCGACTAACACTTAATATAAACGAGAGTACCGTTAAAACCCAGGGTTATAGTAATTCTGGGTGACGATTCTAAGTTATTTATGTATTAGTAATGCAAATTTTGTAAGACGTTCGAGTAAAGGTATTAGTCCTTCGGAAAATGCATCGGCAAAACATGCATATAGTATATTGAAACCAAATTCAAATATTTTAACACATAGTATACAACGCAGTTGTAACTTCATATCATAACCGTCACACCGTTAGCACATACTTTTCATTAGTGTGTTCGAATGTTAGCAAGCAAAGAATATGCTTTATTTTTCCACAGGAAGAATAGTAAAGGGAACAAAGCTCGCTTGTACAGTACCTTTTTCGCTTTGCCGTTCATCTGTCAATCGTTAGCTGAAAGTTACAGATGTCCAAAATGAATTTGTGCAAAATGTACGTCTCCGTTTTTGACAACGAATTGCAAATTTTCACTGCGTATGTCCACTTTTCTAGAGTTGCAAATAGCGAGGTGTCTGTGTATGTGGTAGTAAGTCTTCATAGCTTTGCCCTTATGCTGGTTGTTCACTCACTTTTGTTAAACTATATTTTGTGTCAGTGGGTATTCGATATATGGGTTTATTTGGGTTTTCAATATCCAGGCTGTGGGTTGGGTTTGTTCTGGGTTTTCTTCAGATTCTTCAGAATGTTCTCTTCTGATATGAAGATATGATTGTTTTTGTTTTATGTCTTGTGCATAGCATATTTACATTTACCCAATGAGTTAGTATAGTACTGCAATATTGCTAAAACATCATAAAAATGCAATTCCCATATCGTAGTGACTTTCGTTGTGGTGAAAAGGCAACTGAACTGGTTGTATAGATATTTCTAAGGACGAGAACATCCTTTCCAGGGTCGTCCGCCGTCTTGTACCTTTCACTTGGAAATATTTCATAATGAGATTGTCAGTTCAAAATTTTGGTTATGTAGGTGACGGATTAAAACCATCCTTAAACGAGTGGAAGGAAGGTGGAAGTGGTGTTGAAATCTCATACGCTTATTCTAATGATGTCGAGGAAGACTTCCAAATGTCATCAACGTGTCGGGGTAACCCTAAAATCATGCATAATGGCTACACATACACTCTGGATTTTGTTTCTCGTGCGGGCAATTCTCGTTGGCGGTGTATAAACACAAAATTTTGTAAAGGGAGAGTAGGTAGGCAACGTGGAGGGTGTTTCTTTATTAAGAATGGTCACAGCACTCAATGCATGGGACGAAATAAGTATAAGACTGGTAAACTAAGAGGATTTTGTAAGTAAATGCATAAAGGTGTAGTCATATAAAGCATAAATCTACGAAGTTGTTGCTAAATTAATAATTTTTTATTAGAGTAACTTTTATATGTACTATGTACATTATAAACTAAATAATGTATTTGTATTATAACTATTGTAAATTGATAGAATATTTTCATTGTTATTGGAGCCTGTTACAACAAGAACGCAACTTCTTCCCCAAGTGTAGCACGCGGAATCGAATCAAAAGTGTGATAGTATGTATATAATTAGTTCCATTTTATAACCATCCCAGTAGTTTCTATCAATCAAGTTTCGAGTAAAAAATCCATGAAAAAATTGCGAACGAAACGTTTTGACCTTTGTTAAGGTGTGTGTTAAAACCTGTGTTAAAGCGTCTATGCTTAAAATTCGATTTCGTCCGTACCTTCATGGGTAGAACATCTTGTCAGATGGAGCATGTTGCTTAATAGAAAAAAATGTCTATTCTGCAGAGAATTAGAAAAAATATATAAACAGGGAATCAATTCGCCACAATGTGAGAGCGTGTTAATGAGAAGTGAAATTGACAAAGCCGTTTCAATTTCATTATGGGGAAGTAAAATTTAAAATATATCTTTTATTAATTAACGAAAAAGTAGAACAAGGCTTCAGCAGAGTTGTGCGAATGTGCTGATTTTGAGATTTACGGAAAACGTTTTCCGGGCAATAATAATGGTAATGGTAGTTATACCAAGATATAATGAAGGGAATGTAGTGTATTTTTTACTGGTTTTGTACATGACATAGTACACCCTACATTGTTTTGATTTTAATCCTGTAAACCTTTGTATTTTCGGTCAACATTACTGTGTATGAAACTTCGTATGAATGTAAAGCCTAAAGTAGTGATACAATAGGTCATCCAGACTTTTAATATTTTGTTGCTCGTGCTTTTTAATAACTTAATTATTTCGAATTTATGTTGCAATAAACCCACATCTCTTCGCTATTCGTAATTTCTTGAACGCCTATATTTGTACGTCAGAGTCAGACCAGACATTGCATAGAGAACATTACATTGAGGTATTTCCAAGAGAGGTAGTGAGAAGGGATAAATCCGACAAGCATTTGTTCAAAAAGACTTGCTGGTTTCCGTTCTTGTGGAAATTTTCACCCCCGAGGATCGATCCACACATACATATGTATCGATCACAATCATAAGCAGAACTTACGATTGCGTTACTGTGCTGCAGTTTTTATTATTATAGCTTGGTTCCTTTTATGTTCAGGCTGCACACCGTCATTCTCAGGATCACCCGCAGAAAATAGCTAATAGCTACAGTATGAAGCAAGAAATGCCGGCTTATGAAATGCCGATTGGACCAGTAGGGGATGATTGTGCCCTCACGTGCAATTCTTCCATGCGTGAATTTCCTGTCGTGATGGAGATGATGACAAAAATTAGTCATCATATCGTGCAGAAACGCTCGTTGGGCCGTTGGCGGATTCTGTCTAGAATAATCAGGAAGGATTCTAACTAGTTTGGTCTTAATACATTTCGACTTACAGTGGAGTCTCCTAATAACAGCACCCCTTATAACAGCATGTTCTGAATAACGTCAGAAATTTCGCCGCACCTTGTACATCGAATACATATTAATTGTGTTCTCTATAACAATAATCCTTTTATAACAGCAAAATTTTATGTTCCCTTGTACGCTGCTATAGAGAGACTCCACTGTATTTCACTTTTAGAAACTCTTCCACATTTGGAAGACGTTAAATTATACGTTCACGGTCACACCTTCGAGTAAAAGCGTCATCTTCGTTTTCGTTTAAATAGTGCCTAAATTCGTGATTATATTTGATCTCGGTCTGACTTCACATAGCGGTGGCCACCCACCTTGATTTATGATTCTTGCTAGGTTAGGTCACCTTGATTGATGATTCTTTCTAGGTTAGGTTAGGTCCCAATCCCCAGACGCGGTGGCAGCGGTAGCATTGGTGGCCACCGCTATGTGAAGTCTGACCTTTGATCTCGGCTTAGAGCAGAGGAATCACATTTGTCTTAAGGCAGGAAACGGATGGTCCAGCCTTTCTGTTTCCAGTCTGTTACTGCCAGTTGTTGATAAACATGGTAGTTGATGTGTCACTGGGGAAAGTTCTAATGGATGCAAATACTCTTATAACATGAACTAGTTCGATGTAAACGAAAAGGCTGAGAAGGTGAAGAGTTGACCACTCTTTAACGTTTTATTTTTACCTTGATAGCGGTTATTAGTAAAATTATATTAGCTTGGAGCTTGGACGTATTGCGCATATAATGTACAGAGCAAATGCGGAATTATAAGGCAGAATATAACGTATTATCTGTGACAACTAAAATACGTATTGATAACAAGTAGAGGAACTGACTCCAGGTTCTATTTTTTATTTGTGATAACGTTACTTATTAGGTGAGGCAAGCGTGTCCCAACAATGGACAAACCAGAGTCAATGGGAGACACAGATGACCTTAACGAAAAAAGGAAGGCCTAAGCTTTTGCATCAGGGTTTTGCGTACGTGCTACATGGCATAACTAGAATTGGCAAGGAATCTTGGAGGTGCTCTAGGTCAACAAGTATGAAATGCCGTGGAAGAATCTATAAGCTTCAAAATGGATACGTAGGAATTCTTGCGCCTCATGCTCAGCCCTGTGTTGAATCAAGTCTTAAATACTTGATTAACCGGGATTTGTGGGGAAACTCCATTACGTGTGACAACTTTTCAAATTAGTTTCAGAAGCTCCAATGCAACTGTAATGTCTTTTTTGTATGCAGTTGGAGAGTTGCACACGGCAGGAACATATTGTTAGTATTGTCGATGATTTTTTTTCGTATAATAAAGTACTTTTGGCGATTATTACCAATTTAATTCTAACATCGATCACGTTCAAAATAGATCGGTTTTCTTTGCAAGTTAACAATTGCATTTTTTATGACAAATAGTCTTGCAAAATGGGCTGTTTTTACATGCCATGACCAGGTGTATAGAAACTTGTCTTATAAACGCTTTTGCTGGACATGTAACTCACACATTGTTAAAGAAGTGTGTAGTAAATGATATGCGTTGGCGAGAGTAACGGAATAACATCTCAGCTTTAAAGGATTGTGTACAATCGTACAATGCCGTAGTATTGAAATTGGTGTCAAAAGAGGTCTAAATTGTAGACACACATTATTAATTTATTATGTTCAACAATTAAATTTAAAGGCAGAGCATTAACATTATAAACGGTAATTCCACAAAAGGCAGCGCATTAGAGTAAAAGCAGATCAATGACGGTATCTTGACTGTGTGGCGGAAGAAATGATCATGTGTAAAACCCTGGGGGAGCTCAAACCTGGAACCTAACTCGCACCAATACAGTTGCAGATAGTAATAGTAATAATAACAGTATTATTTTACCCTGCGTAAAATTTTTGTCACTTATAAATGATTGTTATTATTATTATATGCGCTTATTGTATGTGTAGGTGAGGGGTCCTGGTGTAATTTCGTTTGGGGAGTAAGTAGGAAGGGGAAACCTCAATTGTGGCTGAATGGGTACTCTCACTCATTTAGAAAGGCAAAAAGAAATGGACATGAGTTTTGGAGATGTGGTCCAAATAAACTATGTACAGCTCATTTGGATAAGTTCGGTGACATCGTGACAATGATTGCACCTCATAATCATCCACCTCGCACCAAATTTTTGCCGGGTGCTCAATAGTGACAGTGTTTAATAAGAACTCATCTCGCAAGGAAATCGGTCTGTGCTGTACATTGAGGAATAGTGTTGTTACCTCGTTCAACGATGTGTATGAGCTTGAGAAACTCCCATCACATTCGCCACGTCAAGGAATTACTTGTTTGTAGTTTGAAATAATGGATTTACTTTCCAATATCAATATTTTTCGTAATGTATTCTTGTTCTTGAAATGATCGCGAGGTGTTTAATGATGGAACACTGTTCTACAAATATGCATGTGATGTATATCAAAATATTGCTCTTCAGAGCTAGGTCGCGTCAGCAGTTTATCCGTGAAGGCTTTTTACAGATTTTATTGTTATTTCGTCAGTTAAAACGGAATTCGTGAGGGAAAAAATATTGTGATTGGATGTTGTGACGTTGTGAGGAAGCGTTGTTTCTCTAATAATGTTTTAGTCTAGTACATTATATGCTTATGGAACAATTTTTGTATGCAGGTTCTACTGTTACGTGTTTTGCAATGTGTATATATTTATTGTCTGACGTCAGTTCTTGAAAATAGTTGTGTTGCAATTCTAAATTGGAAGCAGTAGATAATAGTTGATCATCAAGACTGGATTTTCGAAAGTATAAGTGCTGTCAACACTCGGGGCAATAAAGCAATCACGACGAATGGATTTCAAAAAATATTAATAAAATATACCAAAGAGAGCCTATTTACATGCATTTTCCTATTTGTTTATATACTTCGTATTACATTCATAAGGGAATTAGTTGTTTCACTAGAAAGCTGGGGTGCTCATTAGGTATTTGCCCCATGCATGCACTTTTGCAGTTCGACTTGTAGGTGTTATCAGTTCGTCGAATAGATATTCTAGCTGTGGGTGTGTAGCTGGCAGCAGGTTGCTTTGGGAGATATGCGCTGGATAATACTCTGTTCATAAGTCATTTTAATAATTTAATAGTTAGACCTAGCAAATTTACACACCCAACCAAGATCAAGCAGTTTAGCTACACGGCTAATTACTTTTATCCTTATAGCTCACTTGCAACCTGTGTCTATAAGTGCTGTACGAATTATTTGAAGTCTACTGAAAGGTTGATGATCTTGATTGTATGTATAGGAGGTGAGTGTTTGGGAGTGATGCAGGAAGGTAGAGAAAATACGTTTATCATCACGGTTTCAAGAAGGGGGAGCCCACAGTTAATTCATAATGGACACAGCTATAGATTATGCCATGTGAACAAATTGGGAAAAGAACTCTGGCGATGTGCACCTCAAAAATCCTGTCGGGGCTATGTTGTTCGTGAGGGGAATCAGATCCTGACGAAAAACATCCATTCTCACCCTTCGTTATTTAATTCGTAACTTTCCTTGAAATAATTTTACAGACATGTATTTTGTGCATTATATATTATTATTACGACCAAATTCCTTATATGATAAGTCGCATCTGTTGTTGCCTGACACAGGATTGTTAATTGATTTCCGAACTAAGACATTGCATTGGTCGCGAAATAACTAGCTGATGTGTTTTAATTTACTGTAAAAGATGATAATATTTTTGTACATTTCCTTCAGTTAAATATCACTGGAATTCAGATTGAAAAAAAAAGTATTTGCGAGATTATGAAAATACTATTCTCATTTTGTACGTATATACTATATACATACATATGTACATTCATACTTCGGTTAATTATGCTTGTTGAGCACATACGGAATTAACACGGAGGGTGACATACGTCAGTGGATCTCCTTGTCCTTACGTACACGTACGGCTGTTGCAAAGGTACAAAAATCATTCACGAGGATAAATTTAGTGGGGATTATTGTGAGCAAGAGTGGGTGTGTAGTATTTTCGGATTTTGTTTCTCTGTGTGTATACATATACAAATATACACCGATTCCTGCGTATTCAAGCAAAACAAACGTCAAGAACAAGAATATAAAAGACCCTTTTTTTGTTGTTGCATGCGCAGGTGATGATGGCTGTGCTGGTGGTGTTGTTGGGGATGAGGGAGGAGATAAGTTATTCATGACATTAACTAAGAAAGGAAAACCGAAATTAGTATATCGTGGTTATTCCTACCGCCTGGAAAATGCACGCATATGTGGAAGAGAGATTTGGAGATGTTCTCCAAGTTGCAGGTGTAAAGGCCGTCTCCACAAGAACAACGGACGGGTAGTTCATACAGTCCCGCATGACCATCCGCCAGATTTACACCTCCTTCTCAAGACTAGTTACAATTTTATGCCAGGTCAAAATACTGCTGCAACCACTTCTGCTTCTTCGCCAACGACAACTCCTGCCATTGCTGCTCCTACCGCTGTCTCTCTGGCTAGTAATCTGTGTTATGATATGACCCTTGCCACTAGTCGTTATTAGTCCTTTATTTTATTATATTAAAGATGAAACAAAAATTTCTGTATCATATTAGTTCATTTTCGTTGAATGCTGTTTTACGCACATTCTTTTTATGTGTATTCTGCCGTCGAACAATTGAGTCATGCTACTCGGTCCCTGCCGCAAGGGATGCCACTTTTTAATGTTCTTGAAAAGTTCAAAAATAAAATTTTCTACAACGCGTTGCTATTTTCGGGTTTGAATTTAGAATTTGTAAAATTTCGTACCACATTGCGGCCCGTGTTAGTCTTACCTATACAGTATGCGGAGGAAATGCACGAGCATACAAATGTATACATACACAATACACATAGGTCCTGGTGCTTGGCAGTAGTTGTCAGAATTGTAACGTAAAAATACATAGGGTATAGTCATGAGTCATGAGACAATGTTTGTTAAGAGAAAAGTCAAGCTTTGCTATCCACAAACTATGCCATACTGTAACGTATCCATTATCCATATGGTATTTACCAAGAATATAGAATCACGCAAATATTTTGATTATTATTGTGCACAAGCCATTTTATACTTGCGATTTCTATTGCTTTATTATTGTCGGTGATATACATAATAAACAATACAAAATTAGTGTATAATGTTGCCTGCTTACATTCATAAATATTATTGTCCGCTGCTAGCTTATAGTACCGGAACAGATAATGTGAACTCGAACTGCATAACAATATTTATGTCAATTGGAATGTTCTGTGCATACTAGTGTGGTGCAAACGATATTCACGATACGATATTCTCGTTAATATCGTCCAATTCTCACGAACGATAATGCACGA
>JAQGBT010003696.1:0-18780 GCA_034698585.1 Disparrhopalites patrizii | reverse complement strand
TGTCACAACTCCGTATTAAGAGAGCTAATTGAACTAAATGTCAGCCCACACATTGTGATGTGGATGAATAGCTTTTTAGCAGGTAGGTCACAATGTGTTCAAATGGCCGGTGTAACGTCATCAAAAGTCGACATATCCAATGGGCAACCTCAAGGGTTCAAAAGCGCTCCCTTAATGTTTGCGATACTTATAAATAATGTACTCGCAAAAATTCAGCATACTTACAGCAACTCCAGTTTCACATATGCTGCGTTTGTGGACGACGTCACACTCGTCGAGACAGTAAAAAAAGGAGAAGAACCAAAGATTCAAGCATACTATATAATATATATCAGTGGTTTAGAGAAATCAAAATGGAGCTGAATCCAAAAAAATGTGAAGTCATGTGCGTTGATTTTGGAACTAAAAATTTAACTATTCCTGATTTATTCATTGAAGGAACGCTAATACCTTGTGCAATTAATACCAAACTCCTAGGTGTTCTATCAAACAACCAGGTCAAATGGGAAAGTCATATCGATTCTGCAATTGTTAATGCTACAGTAGACGAATGTTTATGTTAAGAAGATTAAAATTGTAAAAGTTCAGTACTGTTGAATTAATAGAAATTTATAAATCATATATACGTGTAACCTTAATTCAGTGATTCCAAATGCAACCAAATTTCTGTCCAAACTAAGTTATAAGGACAGAACCAAACTTGAAAAGAAATTTGAGACGAACTGTAAGAAGTATAACAACCTGACTATTAGTTTTAAGTAAACTAAGATAATCAGCATTTTATTATAGTCCACTGTCTTCAGCACATCCCTGTGGTGCGATTGTACACATTGAAGGAATGTACTGTGTATTGCGAAATGGCTAATAAATCAATACTAATAATAATCTTTTATTGGATCTGTTAAACTGTGATTCATCGATGTGCCATGGCATCCACTTCTCCACATGGCCTTGTATGTAAAATGGAATAATGTAAATGCTTCAAAGGACATTATGAACTGAACCAGGTGTAAATAAAAAAACTCACCTTAAATTGAACCCAGTTTACTTACCCACGCTGGCGACGCTGGCTACACGGAGATTATTTTCAACAAATCACGGCATAAACCATAGGGAAGCCATTCATAATGGATTCATCAGTATAGGGTTATAAACTCAGCTTAATCACATGTTAACATATATGTTAGCATGTGATTTTTTTCACGCGCTTCACATCCCATAATTTGTAAACGGAAAGATTTGGAATCAAAATATTTATCAATTCTGAAAGCTTGACTTCGTAGCATTCCAACAAGCTAGTGATCTCTTGTCTACGATTTGTTGTAGAGAAGTTATAAGCAGTTGATCCGGTTACGTTTTCCGGGTCACATACGGTATGTACAATAGCATAAATATAGGTACTTATGTTTAAAATATTTCTTGTTTGGAAGCACATGGTCAATTCAAAAAATAAATGCGATCGTATAATTTGATTACACCACACATTTTATCATTTTTATTGGTTTTTAAAATCACTGCTTTGCATTTTAGTATGCGCATAGTCAACTGTCAAATGCATAGCGAAAGTGTTGATTTAATATACATGTATATACATGTATATTATAGCATGTATACATGTATAATACATGTATATATATTACCTATCATGTTAATACATATATGTATTAACATGATTTGATCAAGAGTCAAGTTTAAATGATTAACTATTGATTACATGGTGTAATTGAATATCACTAATGATTGTCGTCTATTAACCGAAAGCTGACACCATTCCGCGTGAGTCGGTCCACCAGATGAGATCTTCGGAAAGCCACTCCGGGAGTGTACACTCCACCCCTAAAATCAATCATAACCAATAATAATAATAAAACGATCAAGGCAACCAATACATTTTATAACAAATTTTTCCCGTGCACAAGTGCAGGTAAAATATAAAAATATTTAGAAGATTTAACACATTTAGCAATATAGCAGTGGGGAAACGGGTGCAAAATCTGGACGCACATTAATGGCATCGAATCCTTCTCAAACAGTATGGTGAGCGCCGACTGGGTCATCATGACGCCAGATGCAGCGTAAAACGGGTTGGATCCACTGACCTTTTTATCATTAATAATGTTTTTGTTTACATTAATTCAATATTTACGATTATTATATTTATTGGCTAATAAGTATTGAGCAATTTACTTCAAGTTTTCTGGTGGTATTAGGAGGTTTTGCATGATGTTCCTTGCCCTCTTCCAGATTTTTGTCCCAGCCTCGTCCGACGATGATAAATTTGAAGCCCAGACTCTGCAAGATCTCCCGGGAGATCCGCTTATTTGGGTCACACACGCCCAGAGTAAATATTTTTGGAAACTGCGATCCCCCACAAAATAAATTTGTGAATGTACAAACTCAAATCTTTGACAAACACCTACATTTAACAGAAATTAGTGAACAAATTTTTCCATTTGAAATGTGATAATGGCATGGTTTACCTTCTCCATCAAATAGCGGGTAATCCGGAACTGGGACAATCCCGTGAAGATGCCAACCATGGCGACGTACACGATGGAAAACACGAGCGAGGGCAACTTCAAGTATTGCTTCACCTGAACTGGGCGCTTGCTCTCGGTGTTCATTAAATAATCTTGAGTTCGACGCACCACTGAAGCGTCACAAATGGGGTTGAGGGCACACCAGCTTTGAATCTCGGTGTTGTAATGAATTATTCCGCTGGATAAATTTTCCTTCATTTATATTTTATATAACCAACATTTAATCAATTATTATTATACCATTTTCATTATTACAGTGGAGTCACGTTATAAAAGCATCCAACGGGAACATAAATTTTGTTGTTATAACGAGATTTTTGGCTAATGCTGTTATAGGAAACACATTTAACATGCTTTTGTATACCAGCGGCTGAAATTTTCTGATGTTATAACGATTTTTTTAACATTATGCTGTTATATAGAGAGTTGTTATAAAGAGACTGCGTTGTAACGCGTAATACGAATTTGTAGATGAGCCGTGCAAGAGCATTTTTAAGTTAAATTGAAGTATTGCACTTAAATTCAATTATGAAAGAAATGAAAATAAATTTACTGGTCCTTTAGAGGATATTTATGCCGGTAAGGAAGTCTCCCCAGGAGCTTTTTCTCCAGCTCGTCCCACTCCCGCAAATTTGCCAAAATGTGTATCATACTCTGGTGTGACGCGTAATTTGCTTTCCTCGTTGCCTATAATAAGACATGCAGGAATTTAATTACACCATTTGCTCACACAATAATGCATATACCGGTTATCAGTTATACAAATAAAACTTACTCGAGCAAAAGTGCTATTTGTGTAGAAAATTTCTACCGAGTTTAAATCTCCTAAAAAACAAATTTGCAATTAATTTAAGTGAATTGGAAATTGCGAGCAACGCTTGCTTAAAGGATTTTGCTGTCAAAATGACCAAGTACTATTTTAATTGTAAAGGCAAAAGGTATTTCTACGCGTAAGTGCAATAAAAAAAATTATTAAATTAAAATTAAAAACACCATATTTAATTATCATTAAAAAAGAAAAAAGGAAAATATTAACATTGTTGACATAGTAATATTTGTAGTTTGACGATATTGGCTAGCAAAATTTTGAAGTTGAAGTGAAATTGCCATATGTAGCGTATAATTGAAATAAAACATTTTCACAAGGCTTTTTGCATATGTAAATACAACAGATAAACTTGACAAATGTTTACACGATTGGAATTTTACTTTGGCATGTGTGCAATTTTTATAAGAATTTACTGCATTCAAATTTCGACAATTTACTTGGTTGTATAATTTTTTACTTGCACGATTAACCTTGCCAAAATTTGCAGCGTTCACCCTGCCACCATATTTGGCTTCAAAGATTAAAATTCCAAAAAATAGTGGAAATAAAATCGCAATAATTCAACACATCTAAGCGTCACAATTACAAAAATTTGCTTGCTGAATACCGATAAATGTCTATAGGATTGACACCATGTATTTAAATATTCGTTTTGCAAATGTTTCTATACTATATCTGATATATACATAAAACTAACCCGGAAAGTTCTGTTCCAACCACAGCGTCCCCACATCCGCGGGAATGGAAGCAAATCCCGTAGCGCCGATAATATAAACATTTTTCTCCTGCGCATGCTCATGGTATAAATCCTGGATTCGAAGTAAATATTGCACCTCTCCAGCCCCATCAATTAAATGTGTGCCTTCCTCCAAGCAGGCGCGGACCAAATTCTCTCCCAAAAACCTGAACGGGCCAACGCAACTGATGATGACCTTGCATCTTTTGGTCATGAGCCGGAGGGAATTCAAATTACGGGAGTCTGCCTCCAATTTTGGGATTTTGGAGCAATTTACGCCTGCGGAATAGTACAAATTCATATTTTAAAAACCACATTTTGATCTAAATATTTTTTTTTTTAATTGGAATATATTTTAAATAAATCAATAAATCTATCTTTCAATTTCCATAAACACCGGTTTCTCGTTTTGTAATTAATTCCCGCCCTTTTTAATCATTTCATCCTTGTAAAAATTACAATAATACTTACAAATTAATAGAAACATGTAAAATATGCATATGTAGGTACAGGGTGGCAAGAAACGATTATGCCCCCCTACAGCAACCATGCAGTACTACCAATATGTCTTGTGTAGAATTTTATTGCGAATTTAGGCAATGTTTTTGTATCCAAATCTGACAAAAACTGACCAAGTTATGGCGGTTTTTTCAAAACAAAGTCCAAATCCGAAAAGTTGATTTTTGAAATACAGTCGACTCTCGCTATAACAGCACCCTATAAAGCATCAAATTTTGCTTGTTACAGCGAACAGACATTTCTATGCTAACAGATGGAGAAAGTTTTTGAGGGGAGAATTTTTTGCTGCTGTTATAATGGGAGTACTGTTATACAGGGGACTGTTATAGAGAGAGTCGACTGTACGACTTTAGGACATCTGCCTACCATTTTACATTCCCATAACCATTCCAAATAGAACAAGCGTATTTTCTGAGCAGAATTGTATTGCGAATATAGCCACAAAATTCCATTCCGATCCGACCAAGATTTTAAAAGTTACGGCGGTTTTTTTAGAACAAGTTAAAAAATCTGAATTTTTGGCTGAATCGATTCTTGAATTCCGCGTTTAGATATAAACATTTTACGTTCACGCAAGGATTCAAAACGGTATGAGCGTGTTTTCGGAGCATAATTTTATTCCGGATCTAACAAAAAATCCACACCCTATTCCAACAAAAATTCACAAGGTTATGGCGATTTTCCTGCATCAAGTTCCAAAAATTAAAATTTTCAAAAAATCTAGTATTTCATTTTTAAAAATGCATTTTTCTGACACAAAATTGTATCCAGATCGAACCTAAATTAAGGAAGTTGTGGCGCTTTTTCAAAATAAAGTTTAAACATTAAGTTTTTAGAGAGATCAAAGATTTTCGTATCAAAATAATATTGCCCACCAGGAAATCCCCAGTTTTTTGCAAAATAAATTACCTGTTAAATCCGAAACGTCATCCAAAGCACTTTGGAGTTCCTTTTCCCACAATCCAGCCACGGCCCAAGTGAATTTGCACGTGGGATTGTTTTTCTGGTATTTGACCAATTCCTCCACCGTAAATCTCCCTGTGCAGCCAGCCGCCCCGAAAATGATGAGATCAAATTCCCTCCGATTCTCCATTGAATTTTTTCCTCCCCAACAGGCTCAGGATTATCGTGTGGCAAAAGTATTGAAATTAAATAAAGAAAGATTATTCACCGATGACACTGCAGACAAACACTCCAAGAGGAAAACACAAAAATTTGTTTTCCATACACATACCATTGCGTTTACAGCTTTGAAAAAAATTCTGGATGTCAAAGACAGACAGAGAAAAGGAAGGAGAGAGCAAAAGACGAGAAAGAGAGATGAAAAAACCTGATTACATGCACGTGCATAAGAGTGCCCCAAGGAATTTTTTGGGGAACAAACCAGTTTTTATATGAAGCTAATCTGGAAGCATTTCTTTGACATCTACCTGGACAGTACATATTTGGTAGAGACAATGCTTGTAGTTCATATACAATCTGTTCTTACAAATGTAATTATGTACAGTCGACTCTTCCTATACCAGCCCTCCCTATAAGAGCACTTAATCTATAACAGAAGTGCTGAATCGCTCCTACAGCTTTACCAGGTAAAGTGCGCTCTTTATAAGAGCACTCGCTATAACAGCAGTTACTCTATAACAGCAGGGTATTTTCTTCCATCGGTCACATTTCTCTCATTATAACAACACCTTCTCCCTATAAGAGCATTAGCGTCTAAGTCAGGTATCCCTGCAACATTAACTTTTTCTCTATAACAGCACCAGAACTCTCTATTACCAGAACAATTTTATTATTTTCTCGCTAAAATGTAGATATTTACGCCCAATTGTGTAAATATTGTTAGAATTTGGAAAATTATCAAAGTTATGCCTAAAAATAATCTTAATTAATTAATATTAATATGTTTTTAACTATTTCTATATACCAGCAGTTCGTTATAAGAGCACGTTTTCTGGTGCAGATAGGGTGCTCTTATAGAGAGACTCGACTGCATAACTTACTGGGGAAATACATTCATCCGTTTGACACTTGTTTACAAATAAAAAATCCTGGATAATGGGGACAAAACAATAGAAGAATCTCCAAAGGTAAAAGAGCTTTCTCAAACGACGCTCAATTACATCCACACGCAAATTTTGTTTTTGATTTTATGTGAGTACAATGCACATTCTCTTATATATAATGAAATGTGATGGATACATTTCTTAAAATTCTGCTTCTCTACGAGCAGAGAGGCTATAGACATAGAAAGAATTTAAGAATATAAAAACGTCTCAACTATATACAGACGCATAGTCAAGAGTTTCCGGTAAGCGTCTACCTCATTGATAATAATAACGTATATAGTTTATTTTATTGCAGTAATTGTGTTAACGGTAATAGCTTAAAAACACATTTTGATTTCTAATAGTTTATTACATTATACATATCCAAAAACAATTGATTCCCAGAACAAGATAGGTACCACAATTCGGCAGCAATTTTTGAACTTTACACGCACAGTTTTTGGTGGAAGCAAACGTAACCTAAAAAAAGGGATTACAACGACAATAAAAGACTTTCGCCTAGAAACAAATTGCAAAAACTTTCCAGCTCACGCCCGCACTGTAGAAATACTTGGTAATGACGCAACTATAATTTTAATATTTAATAAGAATGAATAAATATGTATAACGTATAAATATATGTAATCCACACACCTTCAGGGAACAATCTAAAGACGTGGCATAATCCAGGAGAAATTTACGCCTGTTTCTTTACAGGAGGCTGAATTTCCTTGGTCTCCGTGTATTTATTTGTTTGCTCTCAAACGCGCTTCAATAATGGAAATGAAATTCCGAAATCCGGAGGCTTTGTACAGTCATATCTTTTGGCACCTTTATTAAAATTATAAATTAATTTATATGGAAATTTGGTCAGCGTACATTTGTTGACGATGACCATAATAATTTTAATATTCAAGTATATTGCAAAGTGTTTACGAAGAAGCTTCTGCGGCAAAAATGTGGCTGTTGCAAGTCTCTTTCCCGTCAATAGCGTGTTGAATTCGTTGGCTAGAGGACACCCGGACATAAATATCAGGGGCTATCCCCATTTTATAGCAATTTTTAACACCATTGCATTGTAAAATTTGCATTCAAAGTTGCATTGTAAAATTTGCATTGAAAATTACATTGTAAAATTTGCATTGGGTAATTGCATTGGAAAATTTGCATTTGAAATTGCGCTGAAAAACTTGCATTTGAAATTGCATTGGAAAACTTCCATTGGAAATTGCGTTGCAAAATTTGCATTGCGGTGGAAGACATCCATTGGAAATTGCGTTGGAAAGTGAGCATTGTAAATTGCGTTGGAAGACATCCATTGTAAATTGCGTTGGAAGACATCCATTGTAAATTGAGTTGGGAAATGAGCATTGTAAATTGCGTTGGTAGACATCCATTGTAAATTGCGTTGGAAGACATCCACAACATAGAAATGTCTGTTTTCTATAACGGTTCTGCTCTATAACGGGCAAAACTTGCTGCTTTATTGGGTGCTGTTACAGAGAGAGTCGACTGTATACCATACATATACATACATACATGTTCCATAAGAATATTCTCCTCAATAATCCGTAACCCGTGTGAAAATTTCAATTATTCATATGAAAAATATGAATCTATTTGGATGAAAATTCGGTCAGCGTATATTAATTCACAACAATTTTATATTCGAATATACTGAAATTTTTTATGAAGAAGCTCCGACGGCAACAATGTGGCCTTTACATGTTTTCTTGGGGATAGTTTCTTTAATCCGTCGAGCAAAAGAGGTCACCCGGACAAAAACATCTGGGACGATCCCGGTTTTATTGCAAAAGGAGTGGCCACCACTAACGACTCCCACCACGTAGGTTTTGCCATCCACCACATAGTTCAAAGGCCCCCCAGAATCCCCTTGACATGCCCCTTTGCCATCGCTTCCTCCAGCACAAATTTCATCGTCTTGTATGACGATCCCTTCTTTGTACGCCTTCCACTTCTCCTGGCATGTCTGCTGGTCCACCACGGAAACGTCCACTTTGAGGGGGACTTTGCTGGGATTTTCCCTCTCGGTCTTGCCCCAACCCACTGGTGTCACCTGCCCTGTTCATATGTTATGTAGACAAATTTATGTCACTTTCAATTCTATTAAAAACATTTACGCTCTACAAGTTTCGTTCCAGAAAATATAGCATTCTTGCAAACATTTTGCAGTACCACTGCATTGTAAATGATAAGAAAATTTTGGGCTGCATGGAAAAAATTTGCACGGCATTGTAATAAACATTAGATGGAAAAAAATTATATTTCTGAGTAAGCCGCTGGTTTCGTCGAGAAATTTGCCTTTTCCTTAAAAACATCATTGCCAAAAAATTCCTCCTATTTAAATTATAGCAAAACGTTGCACTGCATTGCGAAAAATTCGGATTTCTGAGTAAATGGCTGGTTCCGGAAAATAATTTACCTTGTTTTAAAAAAGCCATTGCCAAAAAATGTAACACGCTGAACAAAATTTACATTAAGGCAAGCATTTGACACTCGCTATGAGGATGTGCATAAGATAAATTTTACATTTCCAATTAGGTTAGAGTTAATCGTATTGTTAGAATATGTTGCAAAACAATTTTTAACACTAAAACTTTACGTTGGCAGATAAATTTGCACATCCGTGACCATCACATTTATGCTCTCAAATAGATGACAAATTTTCTTGACAAATAATTTTTCTCTTTACCCTGGACTATCATATCTTCGGGCGGGAGATTCGCGACTTGTACGGCTTCCGTAATATTGAAAGGGGGCATCACCCGTACGAGCGCAATGTCCGCGAATTCATATGGCGGGGTGGGTTCCCAGGAGACCATTTTCATCCCCCTCGCTGTCTGCTCCATCTCGTCATTCTTCCCAGCCTCATGTCGCCCACCAATAACGACAACATCCGAGATATTAGCGGTGCCCCGGAAGCAGTGAAGTGCCGTCATGATCCATTCCCTGTGAATAATCGACCCACCACAGATCCTGAGTAGTGGTTCGTTGGGAGACTCTCTTTCCCACAAGTCCACCAGCCATGGATATGAATGAGGAACGATTTCCGTCCCGCCGTATATTTTCTGATTATCGCCTTCACCTCGAGATTTACGTAGCGTTGTTAGCGCCAGGAGAATGATTTTCAGGAGGCGCAGGTAACTCTTTTTTTCTGCCATTTTTGAGGACTTTGTATTTGTCCTTTTTGGGTTTCACAGACAAAATAATGCAGCAGTATCAATATAAAGGGCATATATTACAAGAGTGTTCATTAAAATTTTGTTCGTTCAACGTTGGGCCCATTAAATGTCCATTTTCTCCTTGTTACTGGTAATTGATGGTCTAATGCGCATGCTTTGTAATGTAATTACGCACATTGTATTTCCAACCTATCACTTTCATTTCGTGTTACCATTAATAATTGGATGGTAGTGTAAATGAGCATTGTGATTGAGCGACATTTGAGAATATGTTGCTAGGTTTTATACGTATAGCTTACTAAGTTTTATATGGTCTATTAAAATTACAAAGAAATTGGTTGAATTTATTTGTTCTCGTAACAAAAACATTTTTTTAGCTGTCGGCCGAAGTTTGACTCAAAATAGGTTGGATATTGCGAATAGCATAGTATTATTACGTACAGTACACGTTAGCTTTAATTACTACAGCATTATACGTTTGTTCATACCATGTGCATATACCGAGGGTGAAGAACATAAACTGATCATCTCCATGCGAGCGTATTGCATTAATTGATCAAATCCACCGAAACGCCAAATCGCTAATTTTTGGATAAAATTGAAATGCATACAATAAAACAATCCAAATTGTGAATAAAGTGGACACACCAACTAGCTATAACTATTAACGTCAATATTTTTTAAATTATGTACATATGTAACCACCTTACAAATCACACTGCAATAATTAAATTACCCATTATATGCTTGGAAAAACAAAGTTGACTAACGTTGCAATACTAACTACAGGTCATATTTCTTGAAAGCAAAACTAACTAACAGTAAAAGGCAAATTCTGAATACGCGATACGCTACACACATGCTACAGAAATACGCTACAGAAATTGGCTGAATGTTTCCACCTTGCTGCTGCGTACCCCAAAATTTAAAAAAAAAATAACATAAAAATGCGTGTAGGTGCAAAATTTCCTTGTGGTTCTTTTCAATAATTTATAACCTGACCTGACAACAATTAGCCAAGTTATGGCGGTTTTTTGGCGCGCACGCGCGCAGTTCAAAAAATAGGAAAATTGCCATAAGTTTAAACTACGCGCGGAAGAACCGCCATAACTTGGCCAATTGTTGCCGGATCAGGATATAATTTACGAAAAAGAACCACAATTTCTGCACCCACATGTATTTTTATCTTATTTATATTATTTTTGGACTAGGCAGCATCAAGGTGGGACAATTCAGCTATGCCAGGTTGTCGGTTCTCGGATTTAATCATTTTATGCGCAAAAATGAAATGCAGATACTGAATTTATGCATTAGGAGCGCGTGGAGATGATCAAATTATGTACTTCACCCTCGATATGTATACATATAGCCATAAAAAAAATTCTCAGTAACAAACGACAGCATTTCAAATTATTCCTCTTTACTGGATCTTGCTTGCGCTTCTTGTTCCAATCTCTCTTTGAGCCGAAGAGCCAGGAAGAGCTGCATGGTAACCCGCCCAAATAGATCGGGAAAAAAGTAAGAAAAGTTGTCAAAACAACGGAGCTATAAAACAAATTTATCAAAATCAATTTAGAGTATTAACAAAGTATTAGAGGGTTTGTGTGATCACCATTGCAATATTGATGACAATAAATTCTTTGCCAATCCAAAACGTGACTTACACAGAGCCTATGAAATAAATAGCCCGCCGTCCGATTTTCCAGTCCAATGGTTCTAATGGCACTCCGAACATACTCCGTCGGACTGGGTGCGACGACGGAAGGAACGTTGATTTTACTCATTTTAGTCGCCACGAAGCCGGGGAGAAGACTCTGGATAAATATTCCCTTGTCCTCGTATTCCAATGCCAAGCTTTGGGAGAAACGATCCACGTATGACTGCATAAAAACATGGACATCCGGAGATGTAATGCATTACAAATTTGTCGTAAAAAGTAACAAAAATTTGCTGTATTAGAACAAACGCATTCGTATTTAGTAAAGGCCCTAAAACGTTACCTTAGTGGCAACATAGACGGTTATAAGTGGCCCCACAAAAACTCCGGAGCTAGAGCCCACATTGACAATGACGCCCTTGTTCCTCTCGATCATCTGCGGCAGCACAATCCGGGTCATCATGGTCACGGGGAAAATGTTGCAGTAAATCAGATCCTGAACGTATTTGTCCCCCTCTGGGAGCTCCATCAAATATCTGGGGAAGGGATACCACATGCCCACGTTATTGATGAGCGTCCCGATCTCCAGGTCCTGGAGCTCCTCCCGGATTTTGGCGTACACGTCGCAGCCTTTGGTGAAATCCGTGACAATCACCTTCGTCCGGACGCCCGGGGACATGTTTTCTGCATTACAGCGAGTATACCAAGTCAATTATAAAAACATCATGGCCATCGAACGATAATTGGCAGAGATAGCCAAAATACAACCTATTTAAACTACATGTATTTGAATTACGCAGTTTTTATTTTTATATTTTGTAATTGTAGTTTCAAATACAGGTATTTTTTACATGTATTTTGTATTTTGTATTTAAATTCACGGGATTTTTCGGAAGTGTTTTCTGTAATTTATAACTTCAAAGGCACCAAGGCAAAATACAATTTGTAATTTTTTGATTGCGTAATAGAATACAAATGAACGCATATGCTACGCATTTTAAATGCATTTATTTGTATTTAAAATACGTATTATAAATACAATTGTTTGTATTTTGTAATTAAAATGCGTGTTTATATACATTATTAACTATAATAGCGTATTTCGCAAATTGTATTTTGCGTTCGACTCAAAAAACACTTGAATTTTGTAATTAAATACTTGAGCAGCAGCCGAATGTAATTGATAATTTGTAATTAAAGCCTCTGAGAGCATTTGTATTTTGTATAATTAGTATTTTGAACTAAAGTATTTTGGCCATCTCTGATAATTGTCACATGCGTTTACGCAATGCCAGAAATTCTGAAACAAGACTGCAATTTAGCCAATACAATACATATTTTGTCTATAGACAAATAGGTATACCTATTTGTCTTTCATCAAGCAAATAAGCAAAGGAGATACCGGAAACTCCGTTACAATTCGCATATGTACTAATAAAATTATTAAATTTATACAGAAAAGTAAATTTGTAATTTAAAACATAGAATAATCGACGTGTAATTTGTTCTATTTACTCAAAGAAGATAAATTGGCATGCAATTTAAAATTTTGCATAAATTTATGTGCTATACCACATGTTTTGACGCAACTAGTCGCAGTGTCAAAAATTTGTAATTTGATTTAATTATACGCAATACTGATCACACTCTATTCCATATAAACGCGTACAATTGTTTAATTTTGAAAAAATGGCGCGAATTCAAAAAATTACAACTCGTAATATGCTGGAATTTGAAAAGAATATTACGCTACAAAAAATGTCAAATCAAACTAAAGAGAAATATTTGCCCAAAAATATGCTCTTCATTGTGAAGCTCCTTACCAATTTCTTTAGCAACTGCATCCAGCTTAGGTTTGGATCGGCTGATAAGGACGACATTCAGCCCCAATTTTGCAAGCTGTGAAAGAAAATACCCGTTAACTTTGCGTGAAAAATGAATCTGTAGCCAGACGTTTTTTGTGTAACAAAATGAAAGTGAAATTTCTGTATGCATATTCATATACAAAAAATGCCATATAATTGCTCACTTCCTGTGCGTAGGCCTTGCCTATCCCATCCGAAGCACCAGTTATCACTGTGAACAACGTGAAAATAATTAAAAAATAATCCAGTAAAAAAATAAAAATAAGATAAATAATAATAATCCAATAAATAATAAAATAATAACAATCCGATAAATAATAAAACAATAACAAACCAAAAAATAATAATATAATAACAATCCAATAAATAATAAAATAATAACAATCCAATAAATAAAAAAATAATAATAATCCAATAATTAGAAAATAATCCATCACAATCAACAATTCAGAGGAAGTATTTTCATCGCGTGCAAAATTTTGTTAAGGGACGCATCAATTAAATGAAAAATAGAATTCAAATAGAATTCTACAACACACATTTCCTGTGCTGTTCATTGACTATAGCATGGGTGAATCTTCTCACCTGCCCATTTCCCCATTTTAGTGAGGTCAATATTATGCCCCAGGGCGGGGCAAATCCAGATTTTGTACACGGTGACCAAATACTGAGGGAATAAATACAGGATGAAGATCCCCGTCACAGCCAAGCCAATCCCTTCGAGCCAAGGCAAGCCAAAGAGCGTCAAATCCCTCACAGCCGTTCCCCACGAGTTCAGAAAGGAGATCTAGAGATTCAAAAATTTTCAAAAATCTGATCACATAAATTTAACATAGATCTATTAAGCCAAAAAAAATTATTTTGACAAACTTAGAAACAAGGTATGACATCCGAATCGGTATTCGAATTCAAATCAGAATTATATTCATATTTTTCAGTATTTTAATTGGAATTAATATCCATATTTTTACCAGAAAAACATTTGAATTGAAATTTATAGTCACAAATACATCCGAAATTCAAATTCGTATTCAAAAATTGACATTTGGATTCCGATACTTTATTGATATTCGAAAATTCCTTTATTATGTTGCCAATTCCCGCCTTCGGGCAAGTTTTTTTTTGCAAAATCAAGGTATTGTAGCAATAATTTTTTCAATTGGCAGTTATATCACTATTTTGTCCGTAAAAGCATCGATTTTGTGCCAAATCAGAGTTGCGAGGTCAACTTATAATTTTGTGTATTGATTTTGAGTTTATTTTAGGTACAAATTATGCCAGATTGCAGTACAAATAAATTTTTAAAAGTATTCGAAAAGTATTTGAATACGTATTCGTATGTCTGAGTATTTGAATAAAATTGTTTTGGAATTAGAATTCATATTTTAGATATCCGAAATTTAAATTTGTATTCATAATTAGGAAAAACGCGTATTTTAATTCGAATTTTAATCCATATTTTTTCGGATGTCATTCCATGCTTAGAAATACTGAAAGTTTTAAAATAATTCACAGTTTTACTCACCATTGTGTCGAAATAATTTGAAAGATTTACGAATTTAAATCCAGGCTTGCCACCGCTACTAACATTATCAAATGAGCGTAGTCATGCAAGAATAATCACACTACAAATTTACACTAAATAAGAATTTCCAGGAGGAAGGGATTGCAAAAGTCTTTCGTGTCCTGATAATTACACTGGAAAACAATGGGACAGGACGAGAAGATTCCGGATAAAAAAAATTATCTGCCCAAATGAACGCTGGACTTTCCTCCTTTGCATTGACGGTGGCAAATGAGAGCCAACCGGTCGTCTTCCTCTGCCTCGTTCCATGCCATCGGCTGTCAAGATGCGAGAAAAAATGGGCAAACAATGGAACCAGCTCAAGTTGGGTCCCGCTACGTGAATTACATACAAACATTTGTACACAGCAAGATGATACGACGAAGAAGAAGCCAAAGAAAAAGGAAGATCATTAGAGAAAGAGAGAGGCAAGAGGAAAAATGTAGAAAAAATGAAAGATAATAAGAGAGAGAAAGAGGCAGACGAGTGAAAGAGAAAGAGAAAAAAGAGAATAAGAGAGGGAGAGAAAGAGAAAGAGACAAAAGAGTATACGAGAGAGAAAAAAGAGACGTAAGAGTATAAGAGAGAGAAAGAGACAAAAAAGTATAATAGAGAAAGAGACAAAAGAGTCTAAGAGAGAAAGAAAGAAATAGATAAAGGAGTATAAGAGAAAAAAGAAAGAGACATAAGAGTATAAGAGAGAGAAAGACACAAAAGAGTATAAAAGAGAAAGAGACAAAACAATATAAGAGAGATAAAAAGAAAGAGGTAAAAGAGAAAGAGACAAAGGAGTATAAGAGAGAAAAAAAGAAAGAGGTAAAAGAGAAAGAGACAAAAGAGTATAAGAGAGAAAAAAAGAGTATAAGAGAAAAAAAGAAAGAGACAATAAAGTATAAAAGTGAGAAAGCGACAAAATAGAATCAGAGGGACAAAATAGAGAAAAGAGAATAAAAACGAAAGGATAAAGAGAGAGAGAGAGAGAGACAGAGAGAGAGAGTCTGAAAAAGTACACGCACACAAATGACGTGATATGCAACGAAACATTTCGTCTTTTTTTACTCTTGCTGTCTTTTTTGTGAATTTCCAGCATCACGAAGACGCATACGGAAAGACAGAGATTTTATTTGTATGCATGTACATACGTACGTAGATGTTAAAATGAACTAGTCCAGCGGATAAATAGTTAGCATGATATTAGTAGTATTAGGTATACCCTAAAAATTGGTTAAACTTCAAACCGGTTTGCTCCTGCTTTGCACTTAAGATTCTGGATACTCTGGGGCACTTTGTGGTTTCAGGTATCTGTATCTAGTATGTGCGTACATATGTGTATATGTATCATTGTGTATAGGTACGGAATTATTGAATACAATATGAAAGTCCATGTGGAATGCTTTTAAGTTGGGGTATGCTACAAATTCAGCACCAGCGTTCATCTATGCCGTATTTACTATGCTGTATTTTCCCCGGCATAAGTACGTACTTGCACGTTCCTCATAGCCAAGCCATGTTCTATATATAATGGCCCCTAAAATCATACATTATTTGCGTATCACCTTCGAATTTGGAGGTGCTTTCGTATATCATCCCTTCCAGTGGAATTCCGTCACGAATTACAGTGGAGTCTCTTCATTGCAGCACCCCTTATAGCAGCATGTTCTCCATAACGTCATAAAATCCGCAGCACCTTGTACGCATAGAATACATATAATAATTGTGTTTCTCTATAACAGCAATCATTTTATAACAGCAAAATTTTGGGTTCCCTTGGATGCTGTTATAGAGAGACTCCACTGTAGCCGGAACTTGCCTACGCCTGGACCGCTCGCTTGTGGAAGCTCCACATGACAATAATACGGTCCTATGTGGCTTTCATACTATGACAAGGAGCTCATGTCTCCTGGGACCCCAGTTATACCAAGCCATAGTGAGAATTAAGGCGACCCAAAAGCATATACAAAGCATAAATAATCATAAGTCATTTCCCAACGTGGGACCCTATACTATATAGATCCATTCCCCGATATTCAAAACCCCCAAATCCATGTTTTTTTTTATTTTGAAAATGCATAAAAAGCATAAATAGCATAATGATGCTAAAATAACATCAAATGAGCATAATTAAATAAATTTTGGCATAATTTTGCGTAACACGAGTTTGCTGAGAAAAAAGCTTTCAGAAAATCAAATGGCTGCCAAATCTCAAGATTTTGAGAGCGCCGCCACATCAAATGTCCTAAAGTAGCATGCAGGATTATTTTAAAATGCAGTGGACTCTCGCTATAACAACCTTGAAGGGAAGGACAAAAATGGTTGCTATATAGAAAAGTTGTTATATGGAATATTTATTATGTACACTACATATACAAAGTGCTGAAAAATAAAGTTGCTATAGAGAAAAAGTTGTTATAAGGAGAGTTGTTATAGAGAGAGTCCACTGTATTTCACTCCACGCCTCCCCAAAGCTGATTTAAAAATTTTGGTCAAACAATCGCAATATATAGGTAGCCAAATTTGCTCGCTTGCTTGAGAGAAATTATCTTCACTGCGTGCAACATACAACGCGCCTCTTTCTTGATTCTCGCCTTTTCCTATCTTCTTTCACGTTCTTTTTATCTACGTTAATCTCACTTTTGATCTAATTTTATCTATTTTCCTCCCCTATGTCTCTTTGTATCATGCTATTTTTCTTTTTTCCTTTCTTTTTGTCTCTCTTTTCGTCTTTTTTGTCTCTCATTTGTCCTTCATCTTTGACCTTTTCTTTTCCTCTATTTTGGTAAATTTGGTTGTCGTTTTTGTCTTTTTCTTCCTTCCTCCTTTTTGTATATCTTTGTTCTTGTTTCTTTTTTGCGAGTTCGTTCTTCCTTTTTGGCTCTATCTCGTTCGCGTTTTGTCGCTTACTCGGTCTATCTCTCGAACAGAAGGACAATCGAGAGACAAAAAGAGGAGCAAAGACCGATAGGGAAAAAAGAGACAAAAAGACGATAAAACGAGACGAAAAAGAGCTAAGCAGAGATCTAGGAATACACTGGAGACGCAAGAATGAGACTGGTTGTATGTTGCGCTGTAAAGTGGTTTTTCTCTGGTGTTATAGGTATAAAGCAGCGGTGTGCAACGTTCTGCTGACCGTGGTCACAATTGCAAAATCAAAGTAGCCACGGGTCACCCAAATTTTTTTCGCATTATTTTATGTTTTTATGACATTCCTGAAGGTGGTTTATGATTTGTAATGTTTTACTTATTTTGGGATATCCCAAGCCAGGCGTTCCAAACTTCTCCACAAAGCACATTCTTCAAACAAATTATCACCCTAGATTAAGATAAAGACGTTGCAACGAGTTTCAAATAACTATTAATACAAAAAACGAGTGCCAGGGAAAAATACGCTCTTATCCATCAATTATATGTTGGATTATATATCAGTTTATATTCTTGTGTAAACAAAGCGACGATATTTAGGCATGCTTTATTTGTTTTCAAAGTTTTACATTTAATGGCGGCGAAAAAATTCTCCTGCTTTTATTGAAAAGTGTTAATTACGGGGCCAACAATTTGAAAAAATAGAGATAATATAAAAAACATCGTATTCCAAAAGCAACTTTTTGAGCTAATCAGGACAAATATATTATTTCAGAATTAATAAACCCAAGATTAAACCCTGATTACCTCGACAAATTTGTTTTCGGAAAACCACAGTTGCTGTTGTGTCAAATTGTTAGCCTTGCAATTATCAAAAAACAACTGTTTAAAAAAACGCAGGGCAATTTTTTTCAGCTACTAAATGCAACATTTTAAACCGCTATTTAGAAGTGGCTAGCG
>JAQGBT010003695.1:0-18780 GCA_034698585.1 Disparrhopalites patrizii | reverse complement strand
CTCTCGCTCTCTCTCGCTCTCTCTCGCTCTCTCTCGCTCTCTCTCGCTCTCTCTCGCGCTCTCTCTCTCATTCTGACTTGGTCGGGAAATTGTCTTCGCCATTAAATTCCCTCTCTGACTCGGCTTAATGCTATCCGTTTGTATTCCCCGGACAAGAGTGTATTTTTCCCATTTGAAAAATTAATCGTACAACTTAGATGATACATTGATGAATAAGATATTTATAACTTGTGATTTATGTCCATCCTGACCGTGGAATAAAAAAAAGGGAAGGTATATATATGGATGGCTCTGCCTCCCCGAGCATCTACTAAATACTGGCTATTACATAGTTATAAAACCTGTCTTTGGGTGATGCACAAACGTACAGTTTTTTATTATTCTCTTTCCATGTGCGGAAGTCTTTTCAACGAACGGTACGAAATAGTAATTATCATTGTTCTTTCCATACACCAACAAACACCGACATTTCCTTCTGGGGAAGCACAAGCTTCTCACTCTCTCTCTCATAAATTTTTTTCCCCTCTTACACACGTGTCTGCATAAGGCACTGGAATACATTATCCTTATTTGAGGAGAGGAGTCGTAGAAAAATAAAAAGGTAATTATTAATAACTTGAGTGTAAAAAAAGGGTTGCGGTAAAATAAAAAAAATTATACAGAGACTGGTAATGCCACATTTTTTTCCTCCGTTGGGCCTTTTTTTTGTCATGAACTCGATTTGAAAAATGGACGGCCGTGATGGTGTTGGTGGAGGGTGCTGCTGGAGAGAAATGGAGGGGATATTATACTATGTGCTGGAGACCATTGTTTCTTTCCAAAGGGTTGCGAAGACAATCGGAAAAAATTCCCTGAGCTGCAACAAAGTATTTAATCATGTGCTCAGTCACTCAGCCAACACAATGGAGTCAAGACAATGGCATCACAACATATGGACATCCAGAGGGAGGAGGGGGAGGGAAGGCGGAGATGAAGAATCGCATCATCTTCTTTTTTCTCATCTCCACGTAATATGAAAGAAAAAAATCCTGAGCTTTCCTCTCTCTCACTCTCTCTCTCTCTTATTCCTCCTCCTTCTTACTTATATGTGAAGCCTCTCAGGAACAATGGTAATGCACACAGGGAAATGAAGCTGAAGAAATGGAATACACGGCCCGCTTTCCCATTTCTTATCCTTTCCTCCCTTTCTCTCTCTCGCTCTCTCTCTCTCTCACTCCTTCTCGCTCTTTCTCGCCGTCTTTTTGTCTCTCCGTTTCTCTTGAGTCTTGGACTGACTTATAGTCCCGGCAATGACATGGGGTGGCCTGTGGAAGGACGAAGAAGAAGGAGAGACAAGGCAGAGGAGCACTTGGAGTCCTGGGAGTGGTGAGGCACAGGAGAGAGCTGATAAATTACCCTAATGTTCCATTCTCTTCCAGAGACATTGAAATTTTTCCCAGACAGACGCACCGACACATACACAAGACACACGCACACACGTAAAAAAGACTGACTTTTGTCGTTGGAAAGAGCAGATGAAAGTATGTATTGAGAGCGTTTAAAACATGTCAATAAGAGAGAGAGAGAAAAGAGGCAGTCGGAGAAAGAGACAGAGAGATACATGGGGAGAGAGGATGACATTCGGCAGTACATACGTGAATGTCTCGTTTGCTTCTTCTGCACTCTCTCTCTCTCTCTCTCTCTCTCTCTCTTCCTAACATTTTACTAATGGCGACCATGTATTGAAATCAGATTTAAAGCGACAGCATTGTGACACGGGTAAAAAATATTGCTTTCAGTACTGGAATGAGTGACACATTTTGAAAAATGAGACTTTTTTCTCTCCTTCCCCCCTTCCACTTTGGCAATGCTGACGATGAGAGGAGTGGAGAAGGAGAGAGATGCATTGAAAAAGCCTCTTCCCACACACCCACACTGCGTCTCTGGTCCTGGATGGGAATGGAAGGGAAAGATAATTAGAGAAGAGAAAAAATGTGTTGGGGTTGGAGTTAATGAAAATGGAAGGGGGTGTACTTGGCTGGTTGTTTGTTAAAACAAGACGGTTCATTGTTTTTTAGAAAATTATCCACGCTCCCCCGTCTTTCCCCCTTCCTTTCTCTATTTCTTCATTTCTCTTCCCAGTTTTTTTTTGTTACCTCCACTTGTCGCCGTCTCCAATGTGAAAATGTACACACTGGCACACGTCCCTAAATATTTGCACTTGTTGTAAAGAGTCCAAAGTGTGTGTTTATTTACATGCACACAAGTGTTCGTCTCTCCTCCGCAGCATTCGGTCTATTTGTAGAGGGAGAGAGAGAGGGAAAAAGTGAGAGAGAGAGAGAGAGAGAGAGAGAGAAGAGAGAGAGCACATGGTAGCATGGATGGGACTTCTGGCGAGAGTGGACGATGGAGCAGTAATACCAGGAGCAAAACAGTGATCAGTCACTTCCACAACCGCCAGCAGTCACGGGAACACACACACATACAAACACAACAGTCAAATGCACAAAGCAGAGTACTCAGAGAGTTCCATTGAATTTCTCTTCCAGAGACAGAGTGAAAGAGAGAGAGAGAGAGAAAGAGAGAAAGGGAGAATGAGAAGAACGGCGGGAATGGGAGTACTCCTATGACTAAATCAAATAGAAACATGTTCCTGTGTTTGATCATGTTCTACTTTGCAGTTGTTGAAGAAAGATGGAGAGAGAGAGATGGAGAGAGATGGAGAGAGAGATGGAGAAAGAGAGAGAGAGAGGAAGAGAGAATCAGAGAGAAAGAAAGAGAGTGCGAGAGTCTACATGTTTTGTCAAGCGCAATCTGTTTAATTACATCTTGCGTCAGTCATGGAAGCCTAGCCGTTATTTACAATAATTTTAGATTCTCGGTCTCTGACTCCCTCTGTTTTACTGCACCCTGGAGAGACTCAGTGCATCTCTCATTCTCATTGACTATGATCCACTCAAGCACTCTCTCCCTCTCTCTCTCCTTCTCTATCTCTCATTTACCCTCTTCCTCCCTCTATCTCCGTCTCTCTCTCTTCCTCTCACCCTTTTCCTCATTCTCCCTCTCTCTCTATTTTCTCTTTCTCATTGCCCTGCCAGTGATTCTCCAAGGTCCTCATACGACCGGGCTGTGTATCGGGCTAGTGTTATATCTGGGAAAGCATCAAGAATGGAAGTTCCTTCATTCCCTTTGTTCACCTCGTCCTAATCATATGGTGAGCGGATCTTGTCGGGAGTCAGAGCACACAAGCTTTTTGCTTCAAACAAATAGAGATAGACCTTCTCTCTCTCTCTCTCTCTCTTGCTCTCTCTCTCTTTCCCTCTCTCGCCCACCCCTCCAACGAAAATGTAAAATGAAGCACAGGAGTGGGAGAATAGCAATTGAGGAGATTTTTTTTTGTCTTTCCTTCACGGAGAACAATGGGCGAGAGGGAGACGAAGAAGTTGGGGTAGAGTAAATACGTGGACTTTTCTCTCTATTGTGAGCATTTCGTATGCAACTTTTGTTCCAGGACCAGGCCATTCGTCGCTCATTCAGAGAATTGGCGATTGCTTTGGGTCCATCCAGTGGACGGAGGCTGGTGAGACTCTTCACTCCCCTTATACAGTTTAAGTAATGCTTTTGACCCGAACAGCCCCAGCTAATCCGCATAATGTCATTACCCGGCTCTCTCTCTCTCCCTCTCCCTCTCTCTCGGTACACATGATTTGGACAAGACGCGTGGAATTGAAAGACTCCTCACCGTCCAATTTTCTCTAATGATTCTACGGCAGAGATAGAAGAGGGAAACCTTTTGCAGTCCAATCACTCTTCTTCCTCTGCGGGTCCATCCACCCATTCAAAACAAGACCTTTGAAATTCTATATACTGGCTCTCCTCATTCACTCTCTCTCTCCCTCTCTCTCCCTCTCTCTCTCTGTCTCTCTCTGTCTCCGTCCCTATCTCGCTCTCACCCGGCTTTTTCGGGAGTTTTGGGAGGCTACACTCTTCCCTGGACCACCACACACACCCCCTCAACAGTTTGGTTATTTAACAAACCGTAAAAAAACAGCATCGCTTCTTTTAAATTGATGAAGGAACACAAAAAAATCAGTCAATTTTGTCTTTATGCAATTAGCAAAAGGCTTTCTTCGTTTGTAGAGAAGAAATGAGGTACTCTGCCCTTTTGCCTGGGACTTGTTACGTTTTTTTTTTGAGGATGCGGACTGAATTCGTGGGGTTTACTTTACTTAGAAGAAGCACGTGTCCTCCCCCTTCCATTCCACGATTCTCCGCCATTCTCTGGCTCTCTACAAACACAATTGACCCTTGAGGTCTGTGAAAAATCAGAACCAATAATCATAATGTGGCCTTTTGGTCCCAGCGCGTGCAGGAGTATAGTAAGGCTACGAGCTGAATAAGAGAACAAAAAGTACACCAAATATTTACTTTATTCCTCGCTTTTCTCCATTTCAACCTCTCTCTCTCTCTCTCTCTCTCTCTCTCTCTCTCTCTCATTCTCTTTCAAAGACCTTTTCACCCTCTTCATTTACTCTGTGTCGGCCCTATTGACCAGCACTGGGAAATGGAGAGCAGGACTCTCTTTCCAGCAATTCACTGGACATTGAAAGTGTACACAAAAACTAAAGTTTTATGTACAAGGAAGCAAATAATTGCTTGGTTGAATTGACAAAACAAATTATTTTGAAAAAGAGTTCATCAAATTGGGAAGGCGAAAAAATGGTAATGTTTGCTAAAGAAAGGACAACCATTAATCACAGGCTGCTGACGGATTGGGGAAAGCATGTGTTGAAATTTTGTCTGAGCAAATGTTCCGGGCTTGGAACGTCAACAAAAATGAAATTCTTACTGTCAAAGTAAATTTAGATGGACAGGGAAGTGTGTGGGGATAGGCTATGGGGGGAAGGAAAGAGGGAGCCGGAGAGAAAGAGGATAATTTCATAAATGCAGAGTGCGAAATATTTGCTCAGCCAACGGAGCTCCACACGTCGTGGAATGTCAGTCATTTGAAGTGTGATGAGAGGGAAATGCCATAAATCCCAATACAAACTGAGTGACGGACTTGTATTTGTGTCTTGTGATTATGTCAGCACTTATCCCTTTCTGTCTCCCTCACACTCTCTCTCTCTCTATTTCTCCATGTCTACCTTTACAATTTCCGCTGCAAAGGACATGAGAGAAGAGGGGGAAAGACGCGGAAATAACTTTGAAATGTGTGTGGCGGAACGGAGTGGTTTATTCCGAGCAAAAACATATTTCGGGACAAAGCACACAGCTCTTGTTGAGAGGAAATTGAGAGACATGGAGAAAAAGGGAGAAGGAGACAGAAAAGCTTCAATTTTTAAATGACATTTCATGGACAGTGTGGAGCGACGCGAATGGGGACAAGTAAACGTCTCCAGCAAAACCTGTGGACAAGACAAGGACGGGAGAAACCTCCTAGTCGGGGCTGGATACATTCACGCATGTAGTGGCTGCACTTGTGGCATTCCCCATTGTCAAGCTCCCGAACAAACTCATTAACAATGTAGGAAGGAGGTTAAAAATACCAGTAATTCTACGCAAGCAACCCATCCCGATTTCACTCTTCCTCTTTTTCTCTCTCGAGTTTCCCTCTTCTCCCTTTCTCCCTTCTTCCTCTCCCCCTCTCAGACTTCCTTATTTCCTCCTACCTCACAGTTTTTGTGGAAGGGAAGGAGCCAGGAATTGTTCGATTATTTATCGATTTACAATACACAATGGTTCCACAGCACACTCAAGAGAAGAGCTTCCGTAATGAGCAAATGAACGGACTTCGCAGGTCCCAAAAATAAGCTTCCCCCCTACCTTTTCTGGGGTCAGCAACACTTTTCGCAATCCCCGTGGGAATTCCTTTTTTTGGAGTATTACAAATAATATGTTTTTAATTTTTTTGGGGTCTGCCTTTTTCTATTTTTCTGCTCTCGCAACCCTTTGATTCCCGCCCCCTGCCATTCATTCCCATTTGAAAAAACTCCAACCTCCTGCCCTTCCCCGTCACGTGTCAATGAGTGCGCGGAAGAGGTGAGGGTTTTTTTTTCTGTTACTGGAGATGCTTCACGAAACAATTACGTGAATGAATGGCTTCTCCAGGGACGGAATGACCACAATGACCATTGTCCATAAACAACAAAAGGGGAGAGATTGGATTTCTACGACAAATCTAAGCTAATCACAAAGAAAGACAATTTATTTTTCTCTTGTTTTTTTTTTAGTATTTCCAAATTTTTTTTTTTGCAACTCTCTCCAGTTCTCGGAAATGGAAGAAGATGAGGAGCATGTGACTTGTGGAGATGTATACGAAATTTCTCATGAGATAGTAGGGAAGTGGAGTGGAAGGAAGAGGAAGGAGAAATGGAAAGGAAATGTGAGTCGTTTCCAAATCAAGAGGAGTCTCAACCCAAGCACTCCCCCAACCACTTGGAATTTCCCCTCTCCCTCTTCCTTCTCTCTCTTGCTCTCTCTCTGTCTCTCTCTCGCTCTCTCTCTCTCTCTCTCTCTTCATTCTTAATGCATGCACATAAGTGTGTATACATGTGCTCCTTCCATTCCCTCTTTCACCCTCCCAGCACTTGGGACGAGGGAAAGAGTGTATATGCACAATCTCCAATTCCCTGGATTTTTTTCTCTTCCTCTGCCTTGTGTTTTTTTTGGCTGATCCCTTCGGAAGAAAAGCACCTTTGTGCAATAATTTCTCTCCCTATTCTAATCTGAACCTGGAGCTTCCCTCCCCAGGCGAAGGGAATGAAAGGAGAGAGGGATGAGACGGAAGAGAGGAGGGGGATGGAGAGAGGGAATGAGGAAAGCAAGCTCTTCGACACGGAGCATGTGTGCATCTTCTGAAGGAGGAAGACAGAGAGAGAGAAAGCGAGAGAGAGAGAATCGGAGAAAATGCAATGTTTTCTTATCTCTACTCCATCTCTCCCTTTCTCTATAGTGGCCATATGTACAGCAAAATAGGGGGAAAACTCGGCATTATTACTCACGGGAGCTGCAGTAAGAGGAAGGAAAAGAGAGAGAGAGAGAGAGTCAATGACTGAGTCCATAATGCCTGCATAGTGTTTGGTGGCCAAAGATTCTCGTAAGCGGGGTTTGACTGCTACCAAAAGTATACGTGGAAGCTCAAGTCATTGTCAATCGACAGAAATCGATCGAGTCTATATCATCCATCAGCTTCGTTGGAGAAAAATGCGAGGGGGGAGAGATAAAACTTCCCTCTTTCCCTCTCCGTCTCTCTCCCTTTCTCTTTCCCCTTCACATTGACGCTGAGAAAAAAGTCATTTCTCCCCGTTTTTACAGGTTCCCGTTAATTTTCTGTTCACCGAGACACTTTCCCCGACGTACCCTTTATTGAAGGAGGAATTTCTCTTGAAAAATCTACACAATCTATACAAATTTCAGTCCACAAACTGACAAGGGAAGAATGGGGAAGCTTGTAAGGTCAGAGATTTTGAAAGGGGAGGGAGGAAAGGAAATGGTTGTCAAGATGTCAATGTTTCTAAGAAGGGAAATTCTAATTGTGAAAGGGGCCAAGTGTGGCGGGGAAAGAGGAAGTGAAAGGAAGAGAGAGAGAGAGCGAGAGAGAGAGAGGGAGACGGAGAGAGAGAAAAGGGAGAGATATTCCCCGAAAGAGCCTCTAAGTTGCTTTGTAGTGGTCGTAATAATGAGTGTGGAAGTAAATGGGGAGAAAGGGTTCCTCCTGTCCATGAGCATTTTGAGGATGATTGTGTGGCGCTTTTCCCTTTTGTCACTGATTAGCGCCATTAATCCGTGTTAGGGACGACTCCCATGTCTCTGAGTGCTTTCTCGCTCTTTTGAATCCTTCTCCTCTCGGCTTTCTTCTCTTCCCTCCCACACTGGGAGAACACGAGCGGTGTCAATTCGATGTATTAATAATAATTCAGCGCTAATTGCGCCCACTCACTCAGCATTAGGCAGAGGCTGCCTCCTCGTTTGTCATTCCCTCCTCCTTCCCCTCGCTCGGACTAAAAGCTCTTTTCCGTCTTATTTAAGCCAAAAAAGCTTCATCTCCTCCCGCCCGCCCCCTTCACCCTTCCCCTGGAGAAAGAGGAACAATTTCATGAACAACATGTTGACGTTCCATTATCCCTACCTTTTCAGGGGAAAGAAAGGAGCCAGAGAGAGAGACTCTGGGAAAACATTCTCTTTCATTCCTCTCCTTCCTTCCTTTCTATTCCTCTCTTCTCATCACGAAGCCTTGGTTTTTGTATGGGACGTTCTTTTTATTATTTTTTTCCCTTTCCCTTTTTTTGTTCATGAATGGAGGAAAGATGAAAAGGAATTAAAGGTTTTTTTTCCTGGTGAGTATATTCCATTAATTTCCAAGGTTTTCAAAGGAAAATTTATGGACGGTGGTACTTCCAGGGTTGAAAGTGCATGTAAGTGGTGGAGCCACAGTTTTTTCCTTTTTTTTTGCTTTCCCTCTTTTTCTTTCCCCTCACACAATGGAGAAAGTGTGAAGAGGGTAAGTGGGTGAGAGGACGGGAGAAAAGGAAGAAAGAAAGGAGGGGGTTGAGGAAAGAATTTGTGCTACTGCCCACTCCACCAGAAGCTTCATGCTCTCTAAAAGCGTACGTAGCAATTTCTCTTGCCGGATCAAAAGAAGAAAGAAAAAAGTGGATTTTATTGGACTTCGGCCGAAGAGCCGAAGATGCATACTGAGCTAGAAAAAAAAGAAAGTTAAAACAGGAGGGAAACTTTTTCCCCCCCCGACAGTCCGGGAAGCAGTTAAAAGAAGGAGAATTGGAAAGAAATTTCTTCGCTAGGGTAAGGCAATGACCACCTTTTATATGGGGATAGTGAGGAGTAGTAAAAAAAAGAAAGTATAAAAAAAGGAGAAATGGCTAGGAATAGAGGTAGTAATGCAGACTCGTGTAAACTTTCTATTAGAAAAAATTACATTGATGGCAATATTCAGGAATCCGGAATAATTCTAGTGAATCTCCATTGTGGCGTTTATGACCGAGCTAGAAGAGGGATAATTGGGACTTGGGACCCCAAGCCGAACTCTTATGGCGCTCAGTCATGCCACTCCACTCCAAACTGCCCCCAGTCAACCGTCTCGGGTATCATACACCAGTGAGGCTCCACAAAACCCTTCCCTTCCAGAAGAGAAGGAGAGAGAGAAAGCGGAAGAGAGAGAGGTAGAAAGTGAACGAGGGAGAGAGCGAAAGAGTGCGAGAGAGCAAAAGAGAGCGAGAGAGCGAAAGAGAGCGAGAGAGAAAAAGGTGAAACGATGTTGTAGCAAAACAAAGACTCTTTTGTCTTTCCCTTCTGCTCGGCCGAGTCACGTGACCTGTGCAAATTTATTCATCCCGCTATTTATTAAGCCGTGAAGAGCGTCTGGAGCCACGAGGAGTTTGTTTTTAAGTGAAAGAGAAGGATTTTTATCTCTCTCTCATTTTCTACATTTCTCTTTCTCTCCATCTCTCTTTGTAAAAAAAACCGCCAATCTCCTAATGACTCCTAGGTAGCCCGGGACTGACGCAAAAGAGGGAAATTATAATATTATTGAGGAGAAAAAAATCACACGAAAGTCCTTTTCTTCCTCTCTTTTCTTCCTCTTCTGGAATCGCCCTGCGAGCGACACATTATTGCCCGGGAAATTTCTTGGAGAGCTCCCATTAGTGGGCTGATGGCAGTCAACCACCAATTCTTTCTATTCCTAATTCACCTGGCTCTCTCTCTCCCGGGTGGGTAATGGGAAGCTAAAAGCGTCTCCTTCTCTTCCCGTTCCCAACTGTAGCCCTTAATAGAGGGGTCGTAATAGTTTAAGTAGTCCCGAAATTGCTCCGTTTTTATTTTAATCTCCTCCGGCGCGCGCCTCCCATGTAGGTCAGAAAAAAGGATGCATGGCATATAAGATGCATACTTTCCCTGGCTGGTCGGGTTCCTACAAAGGGAGAAAAGGGAGAGGAGGGAAACAATTCAACTTGAAGGTGTGTAAGTCATGAGGGAAACTGTCGAATTCGCCTCTATTAAATTCTATTGAATGCCTTCTTGTTCATTCTAACTACTCCCCAAGTGACTCCATGGTTTTTTTTGCCGTCTTCAGCAATTATTTCTGTTCAAAGGGAGACGGGGATGTATGCTTATAGCTATACATACGCACATAATAGATGCGTTTAGTATTTACTAGGGAAGGGGTAAAGGCTTGAAGGAAAGCATTGGAGCAGTATAAATGAGGTGGCCAAAATGAAAAAAAATGCATAAAATCCAAAGGAAAAATTGGTTAATGCCAGTTATTAATACGGCGGAGGGAATCGCTGACTCAACCAAGTTGGCGGGTATTTTTGTGGAGGGGAATCCCCCGGTTTGCCCTGACTCTTACGCAATATCTCGGAAAAGAGGCCCTATATAAAGGCTGTGCGTGAGGAATTCCTCTGAAATTCCAACTCATGGGTGTCCTCGGAGCCCTGGAATACTCCCGGGGAGCATTAATTTGCAGAATATCTGATAAAAACCACTGGCTTGCGGCGCTCCGATTATTCCCGTATCTCTTCTCCCGGTTTAATAATCATAATAAAAATAGTTTTGCTCTCATACACTTTCCTCCATTTCTTCGGAAGTCCCGAGTCGCGGGGAAATCGCGGGCTTCTTTTCCTTCCTCCGCGCTTCTTTTGGTCTAGAATCTCCCTTTTATTCCCAACCAATCGTAGAAGTGGACAAAAATATCTTGTGATACGGGTAATACCTGTGTGAGGAGATCCATCTGTATTCTTGTTCAATTCCATTGTTATCTACAGTATCAAAATATGTATAAAAAGTTTGATGTTCTAATTTATTTTGTCTATCACTTTCCAAACTTTTCCCTGGAATTTGTCCATCTTTATTCGTACTATTTGAATATGTCCCCATGTTCCATTTTGCGTGGGATTGAATGAACAAAGAGGAGATGGTGCATAAAATATTCAAAATGGCAAAAGAAAGAGATATGAGATGGCGAGATTTAACTGTCTCAGTCCTTCCATATCAACTGTCTAATTGGAGTCGATTTCATATCACGAATGCTATTAAATTGTCCAAACTTCTCTCACACACAATTCCCTTTACGGGGGAAAAGTTGGAGGGACTCGCAGAAATGTTGTAGTTATTACGATCCCAAGTAGAATCAGATGAAGGGAAAGAGAGAAGGAGCGAAAAAAAAAGAGTTGAGAAAATCAGGGGGAAATAATGGAGACATAAAAATACTTGACTGCAGCAAATTTTAGACACCAAAGAGGAAGGCGAGAGAGAGAAATAGTGTTCCGAGAAGAAAAAGTTGGACATAAATACGGAAGAATGCTTTCTCTTTCTGTCTCTCTCTCCAATCTCTTTCTATATCTTTCCCTTATTTTTCCTTACTTTCTCTCTGTCTTTCACTCTCGTTTTCTTTCTCTCTCGCTTTCTATCTCGCTTTTTCTCATCCCTGCCTCCTTGTCCTTTCAGCTCCCATTTCTCACACATCTAGCAGGAGTCACATTTATGAGCCTTTGAAATTGGAGTTCAATTCCCACGCCATGCCTTTTCCACTTCACATTCGTCCTCGAAAAAAATAAACTCCGTCCCTGAACACGTAGACACGTATGTATATGCAGAATTTTGGAGACTGTATAGGTAATAACAGGAGCAGAAGGTCCTTTTTTGTATGACTTTCCTTACATTCAGGTCATGCGGATTGGATGAGAAACAGAGAAACTTTTTGGCCTCTCCTCCTTCATTGTTTCTTTTTTGGCTCCTGCTGGAAGAGACACGGCATATTTGTATGGCACTGCTGGAGAAATCTGAGGGAACAACAAGTTTTTGCAACAACAACAAATATTAGGATTAAGATTGCTCCTTGGACACACAATAACAATATTCTGGAGAGGGGAAAGAGTGGGAGGGAGAGAGTAAAAGGGAGAAAGAGAGAGAGAGCATTTGAGGATGTAGATAAGGGAAATCACATTCACTATGGCTTTTCCTTGGACTTGGAGAAAGTGTGTGTGTTCCAGGCCAAAGAACCCTCTGCTCCCCGTCACATCTGCACTGTTTTGCCCGTGTGTGATTATGAAAGTGAAAAGGAGTGGAGTTTTCATGAATGGTAGACAAAGTGTAAGGACTTTGCACACGGCCATTAGGAGGGGGAGTGCGGTGAAGTTCTGGCCAAGATCTCTCACACTCATTTAAATACGGCTTTTTATCTCCTCAATTTCTCTTAATTACCACAAGGACCTCTAGGTCCATGAACACACGTGTGAGTTTGTCCCTCTCTCTCTCTGTCCCTGCGAATGTGTGTAAAGGACACAGACACTTGCTCAATAAACTTCCACACGAACAAAAGGAAAGAAAATAAGTTTTATACATGAGAGTGAGAGAGAGAGAGGAAAATATAAAGAGAAAGCGGCGGAGGGTGGAAAGGAAAGGGGAAAAAGTTACATTTCCTTGATAAAAGGAAAAGGGCTTTGTGTGTGTGTGTGTTGATAATAAGAATTTATTATTAGGATCTGTGATTGGATTTTGTGTGATTTAAAGCAAAGTCAAAATATTTGGAAAACTAACACGCTGAGAAAGGGAGGGAGAGAGCAAGAGAGAAAGGACAACGGAGAATTAATACACGCCTTCGTGAAGCACGCAATGCCCCGAAAAGTTTCTTGGGTCCTTTGGATACACAGATGTGTACATATGCACGGAGGCCGCTGGACTCCTGCGTGTCCCTCTCATGTACAACTTCTCCATATACATACGTGCAAAAAAGATTTCCTTTTTTTCTCTCCTGCTAAATCCATTTCCTCTTTCCCTTCTGTCTTCTCAGCTCTGGCTGTCTCCAAAAAAAATTTTTTTGTTTGATTCCCCTACATATTCAAGGCGTTGGGACGAGGGAAAGAATGGAGAGACAGAGAAAAGACAAGAGTTCCTCCTCCTCACATGCACCAAAGTCTCTTGGTTGATCTCGACAGGGGAAAAAAAGGCTTGTGTCCGGATATATTCAAGTGCGAGGGAAGGATTCGTTTTTTTTGCCGTAAAGTTAAATACAAAACCATATAATGGGTCTCTATTTGACTTGAGAGTCAACCAAGTCACCGTTTGGACGGGAGAAAAAGGACTTGTTCCCAAAACTTTTTTTTTCGTACTCCAAGCACACGGCATGGGCTTTCGGAGGAGTCACAGGGAGAAAGAGACAGAGAGACAGAGAGTCTCTTCCGAAGACGGCCAAACACGTAAGCTGAGCACGTACAATCCAACTACGCCTTTCCATGCTCCTCCACTTTCTCTTTTCTCCACATTATTTCTTCTTCCAACTCTCTTTCTCTCTCTCTCTCTCTTTCTCTGTCTCTGTCTCTCTCTCTCTCTCCAAAGACCCTTTCTCTCTCTCATTTTTTTCAGGCTCTCTCTTATTTTCTCTCTCTCTCTCTATCTCGCTCTTTATTGTGTTTCTGCTCATTCGCCACCTCCACCCCACCCACGTCCCTCTCTTCCCCCCTGATTCCTACCTAAAAAGAGAGATTCAAAAGGAAAATTCAAAATGCTTTTGATCCAAATCCTCTCCACAACAGCAGCCTTTCTCTTGGTCTCATTTAATTCCCATCGTGAAATTGATAACATTTCCCCTCTCAGCCTCTCTCCCTCCCATGTTATTCCAGGTTGTCACCCCTCCGAGCTATGCATTGAGCAAAGTGCCAAAAAAATATTTAAGAAGCTTACCCATTTTATTTTTCTTTTGTCCCAGAAAAAAAATCTAAACCAGCGTTGATCGTTTGGGAAGTGTTTTGTAAGACTAAAAAGCTTTGGAAGGAGGAAATTACATATGTAGCGGATGCAGAGTGGGAGAATAGGCGCGTTCAAAAAGCCAATTAGGAGTCAGTGTGGTGTTTGGGGAAGTTTAGCCAGGGCCAACCCCTTCTGTCCTCTTAATCTTTGAACTTGTGTGTGGTTTTTTTCCCTTCTTCTTTTCCCGTCCTCTTCTTCCCTCTGAGGGGGAGGGAGGGAGAGGAATGAAAAACAAACAGATACAGATAGCCGGAGCTTAGATACATGCATAAGCGTTTGAAATGTTGGGGTAAGGCATAGGGAAATCCCAAGTCATATATTATGTTGCGTGTCTGTTAATTCCAGCCCCTGCGTGTGTATGTGTGTGTGTGTGTACTGAGTCGAGAAAGTCCGTTTGTAGTGCTACACTTACGCACACACACACGCACGAGACACATTGAGCCACCCCCATGAATAATTTGCGATGGGAGAGATAAAGTTGAGGATTAACATAAGCAAATAATATACATGCAAATCAAATTCAAATTTTTATTGCACTCATTTTATCGCCGTTTTAGAGAATCAAAAACCTCAGAAGGCCTTGGGGATTTGTGTAAACACCGACGTACAGACACACACACTACTTGAAACACATTGTTGTACCGGGCCCCCTCGACCTGTCAATGGCCTGATAAGCCAACTCTCCGTCTTACAATAATTATCAAATTTATCAAAATGTCACTCGGCATGTTCCACTCCAGAATCTTTTGCACTTCTCTCATTGTCAGTCTGATCCCGGAGTGTGCTTGGAGGGTTAGAAAAAATGTCAACAAGAGAAGATAGGCGAAAATTTCCAATATTTATTGGCCTTTTCAAATATTGATGGGGATTTTCTTCTTTTGTGGGGGAGAGCGGTTCCTCCCCAGGAAAAAATATAATATTCCATATATGCTAAAGCCCTTCCTCCACAGACTCCTTTGTAGTTGTATGCAAATGAAGACGAGAGGGACATTCTCGGAAGCGGTGTCAGCAACTTGTATACATGGAGAGGGGCGGGAGTGCCTACACGGAGTGGGACATGCCATGTGTATGCATTCATAGGACCAGCCGTGAGGAAAAGGAGAAGGCGAGGAGGCGAGGGAGGGAGGGAGAAACTACCAACTGAGACCCTCATGCATCTGCGAGGGAAGAGAGAGAGAGCAAAAGAGAGAGAGAGAGAGAGAGAGTTTTGCATGGATGCTCCCGTAAAAAAAGATGGGGTGGTTGCACGGAGGGAGAGAGAGCAGAGCGAGATGGAGAGAAAGGGAAGAAAAAGAAGGAAGGCATTATGTAATACAGGGATTTTCGGGGGTGTAGAGAAAAGTGCGTAAGTGAAGAGGCATTCTGGTGGAGAAGCGTATGCCTCAGGATGGGGATGTTGTTGTGGTGGGGAGGGAAAGCAGAGGCAGTGAAAGAGATAGGAGAGAGAGAGCTGGAGAATAGAGAAAATCAATATAAGTGACGATGGGAAATTCTATGTATACGCCTGTATCTAAATGGAGAGGAACCAACCGTCCCTCTTGTTTTCCCTCTCTTTCTCCTCACGCTCTGGGAAGGAACACAAAAAAAGGAAGAAAATATCAAAGAGGAGTGGGAACGAGGATGTGAAGAGAGAAAGAAAGAGAAAGATTGTGAGAGAGAAAGAGAGAGAGAGAGAGTCTCTCCCTCCGTCGTCCTCCCCACATGCCTTCACGAGTGCCTCGCTCTTTCTCAAGCCTTAAAGCACCAAAAGCGTGTGGCTGCGTAGAGAGTACAAAAAAAGGGAGAAATGAATGGAGGGGAAGAGCAGAAAGAGAGAAGGACGAGGGTTGAAGTGAGGGAGAGATAGAGTGCATTTCCCACCACGGAGGGCTCTTGGAAGAGGCCTAGACTCGGGCTTCTACCACAATAAGAGAGGAGCAATTGGGGAAGGAAGACAGAGGAAGTGAAAAGAGGGAGGGAGAGGGAGACAGCTCAAGAGGGGAATGGAGAGATTTAAAGAGAGGAATGGAGAGAGAGAGAGAGTTAAAGAGAGAATTGTAGAGAGAGTTACAGAGGGAATTGCAGAGAGAGTTCAAGAGAGAAATGGATAGAGAGTTAAAGAGAGATATGGAGAGAGAGTTAAAGAGAAATGGAGAGAGTTAAAGAGGGAACTAGAGAGAAAGTTAAAGAGAGAAATTGAGAGAGAGAGTTAAAGAGAGAAATGGAGAGAGTTAAAGAGGGAACTAGAGAGAGAGTTAAAGAGAGAAATAGAGAGAGTTAAAGAGGGAACTAGAGAGAGAGAAAGAGGGAAAAGGACGAGGAAGTTTGTGTGGAGGTGGAAGGAGTAAAATCGATGCTTCCACACGCAATGCGCTCTCTGAAGCCAGCTTCTCTTCTCTCAGTGCACACGCACGCACCAAACACAAGGAAAATGCACACACATGCACTGTCTTCAGTCTCTTTCCAGGAATTTTATACTCGCATTTAGTAGACACAGTCGAGAGTGTGCAAGTCTTCCCTTTTTTCCCCGAAAAAAAAAACTGGAAGAAAAAAAGGGAAGAAAAAAGTGCGTGTCTACGCACATGAGGAAATATATGCTGAATGTCTTGGCAGAGGGAAAAAGAGAAAGAGAGAAAAAGGTATGCATAATATCTTGTGTCTACAAAAATCCCATCCCCTGCGACTCCCTGCTCATTGCCACCGTGGAAACTTTTTAACACTTGAGGGCTTCTTAGATTGGAATTCAAAAATAGCCCCTGGTTTTCCAGGGGAAATGGTCCTAAACATATGACGAAGGAAGAGAAATACAAGGGATTGGGCGTGAAGTCTTTTGGGATACATCCAGACCTTCCTTGGCCCTCGGAAGAAGGTGAGGGAAGGACATTGTACTTTCTTGGTCCTCACACTTTGCCCGAGAAGAAAGCTATAGCCTCTCTTGCCCCCTTTCTCTCTCCGTCTTGTCAAGCCAGGCAGGGCTGAAGTCTCACGGAGAAGTCGACAGGGACAAAGCGCCATTTCTCCCCAGTCAGTTCTTTCCCCATTGTATTTACTTTCCCTTCATTCCTTCCCCTCCATTCTTCCTCTCCCACTCTTTCTCTTCCTCTCTGTCTCTCTTTCTCATCCGCTCTGTCTCTCTTTCTTCCTCTCGCTCCCTCCTTCTACTCTCTGACTTAATCCCCCCGCTTTCTTCTCACCAAATGCTTTCTGATTTGTTTCAACCCTCACACACAATGACTTCTCCTATTCCCCAGCTTTCTCCGCTTCCTTCCCTTGGACTCGTCCTTTCGCCGTGTCTCTCTCGGTGACACCACTTCCCCGAGTGCGTAAGGCCTTGTATAGACTTTCAGGAGGAGAGACTCGACCACAAGGAGAGAGGGAAAGCCTCTTCCTATGCACCTTTTCCCAAGAAGAATATTCTTGATTTCTCCACCACCACCAACTCCATTCATTTGGGAAACTTGCGCTTCCTCCTCCGCCCCTCTTTTTCGCCTTCTGCTGGGAACAGAAGGAGAGAGAGCAAGAGAGAGCGAGAGAGAGAGCAAAAGAGAGAGAGAGAGAGAGAGAGAAGGAAAGAGCGATACATTGCCTTCATTCATTCCAGTGGAAAGGAGTATACATTAAGAAAGGGAGACAAGAGCGTTTACTCTCGCTCTCTCTCACAATTTCCTCCTCCGTCTCCTTGTCATACGGAGCCGAGCCAAAGCAAACAAAGTGAATGTCTACTTTCCTTGTCTCTCTAAAGAATCTCCTTTTATTTTATTTCTCCTCACACAGCTCTCAATTCTTTTTCTATCCGCCGCTCAATTCCTACTCCTTCTCCGGGGATGATGTGGGATGAAATGTGCATATTTCCCTAGGCCCGTATACAGGATGTACATATATGTATGACTCTACGTATATCACATTCTACCATCAACAAGACTTTCCACTCTCTCATTTTTACCTCGCCTTTCCGTCCTCCCCACACGGTCTTAGTAAATTAAATCTTCAATTCTTGATTTTTTCCCCTCCTTGTTGCTTTCGAAGAACAACATCTTCATAAGAATAGAACTGTTCTCTGCAAGAGCTCCGCTCAAAAACTTCCTTTGCCACTTGTACCCTTGGCTGGAGAAAAGTTTCACTCAAAAACTTCCTCATGCCACATTCTCCAGTTAAGTTTTTGCAGGGAGCGTGTACAAATGATGGAGGCGCTCATTTTTTTTTGGTAAATTCTCAGTCACAAGCACAGTGGAGGTATTTTTTAAGGAGGAACGAGAGAGGAGAGAGAGAAAGGAGAATGATATGAAGGTTAAAAAAAACAGTGAAATCAAGCTGAGCAATGTGAGTGTCAGACCACACATCAAGGTGAGATAAGCAATAGGATGATTTCTGTTGAGCCCAGACTTCTCTGTTGTTATTAAAGGTTGAAAAGTTTTTTTCCCTCGCTCTTTCTCTCTCTCGCCTTTCCTCTCCCACTATTTGTCCTGGCCAGGGTATTAGTGAGAGCATCAACAAGGCCGAGGCAGTCACAGAGTAAGCCGTGAGCAATATTTATTTTAGGATTTCTCTCTCGCTCTCTCTCCCTCCCTCCCTCTCCCTTCCTTGTACACACTAATACAAGTCCTATTACGCAGAGACTCTCGTATTAGGATTGATGTGAGTGCGGAGCTAATGTTCCTTCCTTATTTCTTAGATGAGACGATAAACCTCCAGCTAAAATCATTCCTGTCCCCCTCCTCCACATAAACTCTCTCTCATGGAGGCCATATCCACAAAACTTTATCCGAGGTAGGAGAGACAGAGGGGGAGAGAGAGGAGAGAGAGAGACAGAGGAAGAGAGAGAGAGAGAGAGACGCAATGGATGTGTACACGTGGCTGGGAAAGGAAAAGGCTCACCTTCCCTCGGCCACCAGGAACCTCCAAGTCTCTTTATTCCTCTCTCTTGTCTGCTTCTCTCCCTCGATCCCCATCTCTGCACACGATAAAAGAGAGAGAGAGAGAAAGAGAGAGAGACAGAGAAAGAGAGAGAAAGAGAGAGAAAGAGAGAGAGACAGAGATAGAGAGAAAGAGAAAGAG
>JAQGBT010003694.1:0-18789 GCA_034698585.1 Disparrhopalites patrizii | reverse complement strand
CCAGACCGGACCGGACCGGACCAGGACCATGGACCATGCATATGGTCTGGTCCGGACCAGACCATGCCCAGCACTAGGGATAAGGGGCTCTGTGAAATAATCGGGGGCGGGGGAGGCGAAAGCAAAGGGGACATAGAGAGAAAGAGAGAGAGAGAGAGAGAGAGAGAGACAGAGAGAGACAGAGAGAGTGGAGAAAGAAAAAATAAAGTAGTTTTTTGTGTCCGTTCCCCTCTTCTCATGTGGATTGGGTGTGCTGTGGTAAATGTATAGAAACACTAAAAAACGTGATGGGATGAGAAGAACTTATTACGGCTTAAAACCTCACCACCACGACAACAACAACAACAGCAGAACAGTCTTACGAGCAGTTGGGGGAGACTTCCTTTTTTCTATGCTTTTTCTTTCTCTCATTTCTAATACTTTCACTTATACGCTCTTCTATATAATAATAAATGCTAGCTCTCATTCTGAGCCTCTCTGTCTCTCCTTTACATCTCTTCTGTATTTCTCCTGCTTACTCTCTCATCCTTTATCTATTTTACTCTCTGTCTATTTCTATCTCTCTCCTTGTCTATTTCTCGCTCTCAATTCTCTCTTTCCATGCGTCTCCATATTTTTCTCCCTTTGCATATGTATCTCTATTTTTCTCTGTCTCTCTAGTGCGCCATCTGTCTCCCTATCCATTTCTCTGTATCTCTCTATTTCTGTCGTTATCGGTGTGTCTGTCTCTCTCTATTTCTGTCGTTATCGGTGTGTCTCTGTCTCTCTCTCTCTATTTCTGCCTTTATCGGTGTGTTCATTTCTCTCTGTTTCTATCTTTATCGATGTGTCTCTGTCTCTCTCTATTTCTATCTTTACCGATGTGTCTCTCGCTCTCGCTGTTTCTGTGTTTATCAATGTGTCTCTCTCTATTTGCTTCTGTTTCTATCGATTTCCCTCTGTCTCTCTTGATTTCTCTCTTTTTGTAGCGATTTCTCTTTGTTTCTCTCTTTTTGTATCGATTTCTCTCTGTTTCTCTCTATTTCTCTCTTTTCGTATCGATTTCTCTCTGTTTCTCTCTATTTCTCTCTTTTTGCATCGATTTTTCTGTTTCTATCTTTTTTATCGATTTCTCTCTGTTTCTCTCTTTTTGCATCGATTTCTCTCTTTCTCTCTATTTCTCTCAGTTTCTCCCTATTTCTCTCAGTTTCTATCCATTTCTCTCTTTCTCTTTTTCAACTTCTCTCTGTAGCTATTTTCTCTGTCTTCTCCTGGAATCTCTTCAGCTTGTTCTAACCCTGTCTGTCTCTCTTTATCTCATTCCATTTCCATGTCTCCTTCTCCCTGCTTTCCAGGTTCATATCTTCTTCTTATCCATTCAAATCTCCCTTTATATCACATAAGAGGATAGGGCTATCTCTCTACCCCCTATGGTCCCCAACCCCCTCCATGTCCTCTCCCTCTTTTGTCTTCGTCCTCCTCTCCTCCACCTTGTCTCTCATCATTTCGAAAGGACTCGGTCTCCAAATTGACATTTTGTACGTGAGTGTGCATCCATTGAGAGAAATGGTGCGGTGTGTAACCATGTTCCTTGTGGAGATATGTACATGTGTGCCCTAGTAATTGCAAGGACTTGAAAGAAGCCAGAAGATCTTGAAGGGGTTAGAAAAAAATAAGCCGCGGCTTTTTTCCTATAGAGCAGCTCCAACTCAAATAAAATCAAGCATTTGAAAAGGTGCTGGCAAACTCAATTATTTCAAGGCTTATGAGAAACACATTGGAATTCGTTTGGCTCTTAGCCATCTTCTCCACTCATGTTTACAATCTCTCTCTCTTTCTCTCTTTTTTTCTCTTTCTCTCTCTCTCTCGCTTTCTCTATCTCATTCCCTTTTCTTTCACTCACTTTCTCTCAAGTTGAAAAAAATTTCACTACTTACTTTCATTTCTCCCTTCACAGTATTGCCGTCACCGTTTTTTTTTCCTCAAATGCATGAAGCTTATTTGACCAGAACAGCTACGAATTACTAACCAAGAAATTGTTTTTACTAGTATCGCCTTCATGACATTGGTAGGTTTGTTACTAAATAGGGACTTTTATTTTCCTTTTTCCGGAAAAAGGCTTTTTTGACCAACGTGAACCTACAATGTTTTTTTTACAACCCACAAGCCCTCTTTTCAACATTTCATCTATATCTCCCTTTTACACAAGGACCCTTCTCAAGAAGGAATGAAATTGGTTTTTTTTGTCTCTTTATCCTCCTTTCTCTCATTTCCTCCCCGCTCTTTACGTCCAGTCCCTGCCGTGTATGCTCTCATCCTCAATTCAAAGGAATTTCAAAAGCACCTCCCATAATACAGGCTGCTTCACATGCCCATCTAGAATGGAGTAAAAGAGAGGGTATGGAATAGATATAAATAAAACTTGAAGAGAGAAAAAAACCAACTGGAGTACCTTTTGAGTAGAAATGGAAATGTCGAGACTAGATGAGGCAAAAAAAGGAAAGTAAACATTTGGAGATGAGGCAATCTACTTGTCAAAACCCCTTTGATGCCAGGGGAAATTGAAGGGTTTGATTGGCCTCAAATCAAGAACAACAAAATGAGTACAAGGAATGAATATTAAATATAAACTTCCAGGGAGATTTTGGATCAAAAAAGACTTTTCCGGAAGGAGGAAATGAACCGAATCCATGTCATGAAATTTAACCAAATATTCCTCAAATATTCTTCAAGATAATTGAAAGTTTTCAAAAACAAATCTGAATTTTAAACCAGAAAAATGCAGCCAAACAAAATCTAAAATAGGTACCTAAAAATACCTAAAATCCTAATTTTTAGTGTTTCAAGAATAAATAGCTTTCAATGTCAAAGGCTCACACCTAGCTTAGGTAGATATACCAAAGATATGCCTATTGATACACTTATTCTACGTGTAGTGTAAAATATAATTCCCATTTTACTTTCACATTTATAACCCACAATCCCACTTCATAATTTTGAACTTAAAAAGTGAGAAAGTATTTTCCTTTTGCCCCGAAATACTCAAGGGCAAAGGGAAAAAAATTAAAAAAAGAAAGTTTTTTTTCTTGCAAGGTGAAGTTATAAAAAGCTTTTAGAGTGTATGAGAGAGAAAGTACATATTCCCCTCTTCCCTCCTCCTCCCGTGTTTTCCTAAATGGAGTGACAGGGTGAGGAAAAAGAGCCTCTTCGCCTCCTCCCAATTCCTCCTCATCCTCCTCCTCAGCCTCTTCCTCCGTGCTCGTTCGTGCTGAAAGTGACCGGCTATTTAAGGGGAGAGAAGTGAGAGAGAGAGAGAGAAAAAAAAAAGAACTGGCTAGAATGAAATTTAATAAAAGTGGACATCGTTAAAGTCTACTATACTGACTTGAAAGGCGGGGGAGGAGGCGGAGGAAATAGTGAAAGAGAGACAGAGAGAAACAGAGAGAAGAGACGAAGAGAGACAGAGAGAAACAGAGAGAAGAGACGAAGAGAGACAGAGCGGCAATGTGTTTATTGTTCTTTACGCTCGACTTTCTCAAACACCATGGAATTTGGCAAGTCCTTTGGATTTGTATAGCCCCGAAAGGATAGGAAAAGGTAGAAAGAGACCAAAAATTTCTCTTTTAGCATCCACGTCCACCACTACTTGTGCACACATTTATTACATGTTCATCTTCCAGGCCTTTTTTTCTATCTTGAATTAGCCAATACGTATATGTATGGATATGTATAACGATGGAAGTAAATAGGGAAGTACTAATGGGGGTCTTTTGGGGGGGAAGATTCCCTTTTGGACCTGACATCCTCCCATATATTTCAATGTGTGTCAATAGTCGTAGCATTTCCTCTGCTCCTGGCACTTGACTTTGGCCAGGAGCTTGCCGGTACGGCATTGTAGTTCTCGGAACTGCTTTCACTGCTTTCTCTATTGTATTTTATTTATTTCGTCTCCATTCACTAGTATACTTTCTCTTTTCCTCCTTTCCACGTGTTTACCCATTTATATTTGTAACATTTCTTCCTTTATTTCTCGTATTTATCCCTTTTCTTAGGTATAAATGGCTCATTAGAACAGATAGATATGTCACTGGTTTTTCAAACTTTAGCTCAAATTTTCTGAATCGGCATAAACGTTTTTAAATTAAAATATTTTGGGTAGAACTTACATATGTAAATGTATGTATTTGCCTGTATGTCACAAGCTGTGGTTGCTATTTTGATCGTTAAAATATATCATTAAAGTCAGGAATGATATGTGCCCATGAATGCGAATTTTCTAGAGTGAACATAGATGCTTCTTCCATACACAAATTTATTAGACAAAAATTGTCTAAAATAAACGGAATATTTTCTACGTTTCCAAGTGAAAATATTCTAGATGGAACATAAATAAAAATATCCGAAATAGAGCCCTAATGAAAATTTCCTAAATAAATCTCATCATTTTCTAAATAGTTTTTAAATCAAAATATCCAGATAATTTGTTACTAAAATTTGGAATAATTTGAATACATTTTAATAAGCTTTAATAAATTTTAAATAATTTCGAAAGCAGTTTTTTAAAATAAAAACACACATTTTGTTCATCCATACATTTCTCCTGCTGTAACTTAATTATCAATTGTTCACTATGAATGGTAATTGAAATTCGAAAAACAGTATCCGTGATAATAAATTACACATACCATTCCCAATATAGCTATAGATGTATTTTTTGATCATCAAAATAGCGACCAAATCTTGTCATGTAAATACATTTAATCAAGTTATATGCAAAATATCAGAAACAAATGTCAAACTGGAGGGATTGTGCAATTAAATACAAAAATTAAATAAATACAATACATTTAAAATACAATTAAATACATTTCAACGAGCATTGTCGACATTTTGAAAGGCTGTGCCAAGGCGGAGGAGTTAAGACGGAGATGTGGATGGAGCAAAAGGAAAGAATATAAAGAAAAAGAAAGTGTAAAATAATAGTGGGGGAAAGAGAATAAAAATAGGAAAAGGGCGACGGTGAATGACTGTCTCCAAAGGATCGTAAATCCCATCTGCTCGTGGTGGGTAAAAATGAGAGAATCGTGAAGATGGAAATGGTGTACCTACGTAGATATGTAAGCCTTATAGCTATTTCCTACGAAAAAGAATAAGATTGCGACAGAAGATAAAAAAAAAATGTCTTGGGAGGAAAAAAACGGAATCCCTTTTCCATCGTCAATTCAAGGGTAAAAAGTTAAAAGGGAAGGAAATGGTGGGGCAATTCTAATCTATGTGCGTTATACGTGGGGCGTACCTACGTACAATGTATGCATGTATGCATAAATCCATACATGTGTCTATATCTATCTATATATATATATACATATAATACCCATACATTTATATACGTATATATCCCCGTACATGCATACAATGTGCATTGGATATCTCTTGTTCCCGGGCACACACCGGATGTTCCCCCTTTTCCGTGTTTTCCCATGCTTTCTCTCATATCGCAATTTAAAAATGTTTTTACGACAAGCTTTTCATTTCCCTCAAACTGTAATACTTTCACCCTTTTTCATGTCCCCGTTCTAGTTTAGATGATCCATCAATTTGTTATTGTTTCCCCATATAAACATTCCCGCTCATATATTCGGAAATATTCTTTCCGCACGGTCCTGTCAATTTCCAGAGCTTTTTACACATTTTCATTTTCACTTCTACGGTAATTGTCTCCTATAAAAGGTCCATGGGACTTTCTCCCCGTTTAAGTATATTTTTCCAGATCTCTAGGGGGTAGATTTTCAAAGGTCAAAAATGCTGTTTTACTGCATCTTTTGGTTTCGACAAAAGCAAATGAACTGTGCTAAGAGAAATTATCCGGAAGAGGGAAAAAATGGGAGGGTGGAAGGGTGCGAGGGAATGGGGAAAAAATATGTGGGTGAAAGTACCAGAGGAAGTGAGTCAGGAAGGAGTAGTTTGTTCTGCTCTACCTCTTTTTCACCGCCATTGCAACCACCACAAAAGTTTTTTGCTCCTTCACTGCGGAAATTGTATCCAAAGGAGAAAGAAAGAGAGAGAGAGGAAGAATATGGCGTTTAATGTATAGCCTTGCTTACGTAATCCGGCACATGAGTTAAAGATCCATAACTTATTTTGTCTCACAAAGTCCCAACTTTTCCCTTTTTCTTACCGCCTTTTCTTTTTCTCCTTTCTTCGTTTTATGTTTTTTATATTCCCCTCTTTTCTTTGCATCTCTATCACAATTTCATTTTTTTACTGAAAATCTGTGAAAATTTCTTCTTTTTCCCTTCATTTTTGAGCATCAGTTTGGGTATTATGTCTCTCTCTTTGCCTCGCTCTCTCTCTCCTTTAATGTTTCTCTTTTTCTCTCCCCTTTTTTTATGTTTCTCTATTTCTCTGATAAGTTTCCTTGTCTTTGTTTCTGTCTCGTTCTATGGTAGTTTTCTTTTGTCTCGTCTTTGCTGTATCTGTTTTTGTTTCTTCCTTGGTCTTTCTCTTTCTATTTTTTGTCCATCCTTTCTCCTTACCATAATTGTTTTGCCCGTCCTATTTCTGAGAATCTCGACTTTTCTCTTTCTTCGCCATTTCTCGCTCTTTCTGTTTAGATATCTTTTCTCATTTGGTGTCTTTCTTGACATTTCGCTTTCTCTTTTATTTATCTTTCGATCTTTCTCGGCTATTTTTATTTTTCATTATTTTTTTGGTATTTTTATTTCTCTTTCTGTGCCATTTCTGGATTTCGCTTTCTCTGCAAAATATCTTTCACTTTTTTTGCTTTCTCTGTCTCTCCAAAAAGCTTTCACTTTTTCTCTGCTATTTTTATGTCCATTTCTCTGTCATTTCTTGGCTCTCTTTGGTCCCTCTTTCTTTTCCTGTATCGTTCTCTTGTTTCGCAGTTCTCCTGGTGTCTCCCGTTTGACCTTTCACGTTGTATTCCTTTATTTGGCTGCATTTCCCTTTTTATATCAGTTTTATTATTTTGTCACTTTCTCCATTCCGTGCCTGCCTTACTTTAATTCTCCCATTTTACTCTCGCTGTATCCGTTGTTTCTCGCCCTGAATCTTCCTTGTACTGCTATTCTCTCGTACCTCAGCTTCTCTTGTAACGTGAGACTTCTTGCTTTTATTAAAAGCCTTTTCCATATCCCGAGGACTAACCGTCTCGGCCTTTCTCCAAAATCTACCCTCTATCTGATTCTCTTTGTCAAACCAAAATGTTTTTGGTGCTTTCTCCAAAAAAAAAGTATATCTTTAATGTAACTGCGTTGGTCCCCTCCCGCCTCCTCGTCTTCCTTGTCCCCAAGCCGGGCGGTCTGGTAGGATGATGAGGAGAAACACAATTTTAACGACTTCTCATTTTTCACACAAATGTGCAAAACTTGGAGATAATTGTCCCGCCCAATTCGTTTTCTTTTTTCCTTGGCTCTCCCTCCTTCATCTCGTCCCCTTAGTAGTCTCTCCTTCCAAAGTTTTCTTTTGCATATGGTGACTTTTTCCTATCTCAAACTTATAGGACACACTTATACAAGAATGTAAATGCATTGCAAGTACAGATACTGTACATATAAGTACATATGGGAGTGATAATTTTTTCATAACTAGTGTTTCTTTTTTTTCATCCGGTTTTCAAAATCTTCAGACTAGACTGTAAACTTTTTAAATCAAAGAATGTGGGAAAGTATGCACACATGTGTAATGCATAGGGCACTGTCCCAGTGCGGCTGTGGGGGATTGTCATTTGTACCCACGTGTTTATTTATTGCTGCTATAAATCCCTTACAAGGAAAAATGGCTGGGGTTGGAATAGAAATATTGACAAAACTTTCATCCTTCCTAGTTCTCCCTTCCGTCCTCCACTTTCTCCCTGGCCCTGCCTTATTTATAAGTCTCTCTCGTTTTCCCCTCTCCCTTTCTCCTTCTCTCTTTCTCTCTTCCTGACTATTTTCCTCCCACTTTGATTATCTCACTCTTTGTTTCTAGCTCTTACATTGTACTTGGTTCTCTCCGTTTATTTTTTCAAGCTCTTTCTCTCTCTTTCTCTTTATCGTTCAATTTCTTTTTTTTCTTTCTCTCTCTCTTTTTCTATTTCATTCTCTCTTTCTCTTTCTTTACCTCTGTCTCTTTTTCTATTACTTTCTCTCCCTTTCTCTCTTTACTTCTCTCTCTCTTTCTATTCCTTTCTCTCTTTACTTCTCTCTCTTTCTATTCCTTTCTCTCTTTACTTCTCTCTCTTTCTATTCCTTTCTCTCTTTACTTCTCTCTCTTTCTATTCCTTTCTCTCTTTACCTTTGTCTCTCTCTTTCTATTCCTTTCTCTCTTTACCTTTGTCTCTCTCTTCCTATTCCTTTCTCTCACTTTCTTTCTCTTTACCTCTGTCTCTTTCTCTTTCTATTCCTTTCTCACACTTTCTCTCTTTTTAACTTTGTCTCTCTCTCTTTCTATTACTCTCTCACTTTCTCTCTCTTTCTTCTCCCTCTTTCTATTCCTCTATCTCACTTTATCTCTTTCTATTTTATTCTCTCTCTTTCTATTACTTTCTCTCGTTTTCTCTCTTTCTATTTTCTTCTATCTCCCTTTCTATTACTTTCTCTCACTTTCTCTTTCTATTTTTCTTCCCTCTTTCTATTACTTTCTCTCACTTTCTCTTTCTATTTTCTCCCCTCTTTCTATTACTTTCTCTCACTTTCTCTTTCTATTTTCTCCTCTCTCTTTCTACTACTTTCTCTCTCTCTTTCTCTCGCCATCAATTTTTTCACTCTCTTTCCATTTTTCTCTTTCTTTCTCGCTCCCTCTTGCTTTCTCTGTATTTATAGTTCTTTCTCTAGTTTACAGATATGTCTGTATATGTATATATTTTTCCGTTTTTTGTCACTTTCTCTAGTTTACACCCTTTGTTTCTCATTTTAGCTCTTGCTCTCTCACTCTTTACAGCTATTTCTATCTTTATATCTCTCTCTCTTCCTAGCTCTTTCTCTTTTTTAAGCCTTCTCTCTCTTGTTAGCTATTTGTCTCTCTTCCTACCCCTTGCTCCCTCTTTCGTTCTCTCTCTTTGCCTCTCTTTCTCTGTCCATCTCTTTCTCTCTGTCTCGCTTCTTATAGCTCTTCGTCTCTTCTAACGCTTTGTCTCTTTTTCTCAGTCTTTCTGGATCTCTGACTCTCTTTCTCTCTCCTTGTGGGTCTTCCTGTCTATCTCTCTCTTTTTCTTCCGCTCTTTGTCCAGCTCTTCCCTTCTCTCACAAAATCCTTCCTTCTACCTTCGTCTCTCAGTACACCTCTCACTCATTCTTCCCTTTATTTCTCTCTGCTTCACATTCCTGCCACCTTCTCCATCCCTCTTTGTCTCTCTCCTTCTGTCCCAATCTCACTATAACTTTTCCCTCTTATCAACCAGTCACAATTTGACTTTCTCCCCCAAAAGCATTTCCCTCTTGCATGGCGGCTCTCCCCACCCCACATCTGTGTATCACTTTTACCCTTTGCATGTACAGGACTATTGTACAAACAAGAAAGTTTTTGAGCATAGTTTTTTTGAGTATAGTCGTGTGGTTGAGTAATTTACAGGGGAATTCTTGTATCAAAAACAATCATATGTGTGTGGAAAGCCACAGGGTAATGGGAATATAGGAAGCAATAAGACAAATAAAGCGTCAGTTCAAACGGTTTTCGCATTACCTCAATCAGTGTTTGGAAAACGTGAAAGTGCTTGGAAAGACACAGTATATATGACTATATACTATTATTTGACTAAAATGGGGAAAGTCGGGGAGTAATAGGAAAAGTTGGGAGGTTGGAAAAAGGGGAAAGCACAAGGGGAGTTGCTCCTCTGAGCTTTCCCCGCCCAGAAGTAGTGGTAAAATGTGGGTTTGTTGTCCTTCTATCACTATTTCTATTACAAAAGTAGGGAATGCAAAGCAGGAACAAAGTTTTCTATTAAATCTCCAACACTTTTAGGGATAAATCGTTGGAAATGAATGTAAATCGCTCAGAAATTCCGTGGCTTTCTCTCTCCCTCTTCCTCTCGCTTTCTTCCTTTCTTTCAAATTATTCCCGTCCCACTCCCTCCCCATGACTGTCCCTTCAATCTATACTGGCCCTCCTCATTCCACACGGATAAGCTTCATTGTTATTCCTCCCCGAAATTAATGCATTACCACAGAGCTCTCAGAAAGTACTTATTTATTTCCTACTTCTGCTCTGGGAAAGCTAAGACAATTTGTGGGATAGAGTTGTATGTTTTTTTTGGTATTGTTTTTTATGGTCCATACTTTCTCTTTTTCCGTGTGCTTTACTGGACTTTATTGTTGGACTGGAAACAGACGGGAGTACTCAAGGAGATGGAGAATATATAGTTTTTGGAATGTTTTCCCTTTTTAGACTCGCTAAAACTTTTCCCTGGTACAAGTAATTTTGGTTACGATTTTACTATTATGAAGCAGAGTTGGGAGATACTTTGTTTATGTGGGTCTGGTGGTATGGCAAAAACATATTTTTTGGGGGGTTTATGTGGCAAATTGGGAGATTTTAATGTATTTTCCCCCCAATTGAAATTGTTCAACTAAATTAAATGTTTTCCGTTTCCAAGCGATGAGGGAAGGATGGTTAAAAGGGACAAGAAATAGTTGTCAACTTTTTATTAGGGAACATTCCAGATGCAAGGACAAGCCAAACTGGAGGGATAACAAGTATAAAAGAAGTTATTGGGTAATATAACTGGAGTAAAAATAAACTGGGACAATAAAATAAACTACTAAAATCGGTGGAAAACACGCAGAAGGCACAAAAACATTCTTTGATGTATTGGATAAGAGACGCTGCACGAGCTCAAGAGGGAATGAAAATGATTGGAAAGAAAATTAAAGGGGAAAGATGGATACAGCGAGAGAAATATAGAAGGCGAGAAGGACAGGAGTGAGAGAGAAAAAAGGAGAGAAAGCATCAAGGAGAACAAATTAAAGAGATAAAATAGTAAACAGAAGCAAAAATAAAGCGATAAAAAATTAAGCAGATAGAAGCAAAAATCAAGAGATGAGGAAGTAAATATGAGAAAAAAGAGAATACGGAAAACTACAGAAAGTAAACAAAATGCAAAGCGGAGAGCCAAATATGGAGAAAACTTTAATAAATAGAAGGGGAAAAAATAAATAAATAGAAGGGGAAAAAATAAATAAATAGAAGGAGAAAAATAAAATAAATAGAAGGAGAAAAAATAAATAAATAGAAGGAGAAAAATAAAATAAATAGAAGGAGAAAAAATAAATAAATAGAAGTAGAAAAACTGAATAAATAGAAGGAGAAAAAATAAAGATAAGAAAAAACATAGAAAGAAAAAAGTTAAGGATTGGAGACAAATGCTGTGCAATGGAAAGCAAAAGATAAAATAATCGAAGAAAAATATTAATCAAAAAAGTTCAAGGTAAAAATCAAAGTAAAATAAAAGAATAAACGATATGGAAGGCGAAAAACTACTGCGAAGAAATGAAAACATACAGCGAAAATGTATGAAAAAAACACAAATTAGCAGATCCAGAAAAATAAAAGGAAGATAGAGACAAATCAAAGAAATAAAGGGAGAAAATAAAGTAACAGATACACAGTAGAAGCAAGGAAATCTATGGAAAAAAGGACATAATGAGATCCCAAATAAATACTACTCCAGGAAAGGGACGAGGATTGGAAGGGAAGCCAAAAGCGAGTCACAAAAGTTTAAACGAAAATCTGAAAAAAATAGGAAACGAAAACAAAAAAAAACTTTACCGTCATCCACAAAATAAAACAAAACTTCATATTTATCCGCGCAGACAGCCACAAAACTACGATAATAATTGCAGTTATTACCTTCATTCCCGCCGTGATGTGTTAGGAGACACCGGAGAAGCCTTGTGATGGGGACCAAGGCGCAAATGAGATGTGACGACTACTATACTATAGTATACTCTGGACATTCATTTTTTCCCGTATTTCCCATGAAAAAACAGGGAGAGGAAAGTTTTCACATTTATTATTGCCTTCAAACTTGTCTCGTTCTGTTATTTCCACTACAAAATTGCAATATCCTTTCTTTTTCCTCCACATCTCGTCCGCACAAGGTTTCTTTTGGTCTGACAAAACTTTTTTTTCCTGGAGACAAAAAAACCTTATTAGTACACGAGGAGAACTCGTGGAATCCACAACGTTCTAAATGTACCATTCAACAGCAGAAGAAATGCCATTCTAGAACAAACATGTTGAATTATCCTCTTCTAGCTTCTAGCCTAATTATAGTCTTTTCTGATCCCCAAAATGACTTTATAAAAATATAAAAAATATTTGCAGAAAAATAATAGAGGGAGCAATCAGGAGAGCAGGGAAAGTTCAAAAAAGAAAAGTTGACAAATACAAAGAAACATACACATAATGAATGTGCAAATTCATCGCGGGAGAAAGTGGAGAAAGTCATTTGTCAGAGCCCGATACAAATAAAAATTTAACAAAAATAAAAATAAACAAAATTAAGCAAAAATAAAAATAAACAAAAACAAAAATAAAAATAAACAAAAACAAAAATAAAAATAAACAAAATTAAGCAAAAATAAAAATAAACAAAAATAAATATAAACAAAATTAAACTAAAATAAAAATAAACAAAAATAAAAATAAACAAAACTAAACAAAAATAAAAATAAACAAAACTAAACAAAAATTTAAATTAACAAAAATTAACAAAAATAAAAATAAACAAAACTAAACAAAAATTAAAATTAACAAAAATTAAACAAAAATTAAAATTAACAAAAATTAAACAAAAATTAAAATTAACAAAAATTAAACAAAAATTAAACAAACTGAGGAAATGAGATGCTCAATTGAAACAATTGAATTTAACCAGCTAGAACGCCACAAAATACAAACGATAAGCATCATAAATGGAGAATAAAGTAACAAGCGGCTATGCTATAACTGCAAATATTGCGAATTTCCGCCGTTGTTTACAAAATAAATGTTCTGTCTAGAAACTAGAAATAAGACATTTTTACATTTTTAGTTTCATAGAAGTTTCAGTTTCATTTTTAGAAATAAGATATTTTTAGTTTCATAGAAGCCAAATTGAAGACATTTCGAAATTATTCCTTAATTTAATAATTCCTCAAATTTTGTCAATTAGAATAGGAAGCAAATCCTTCTGAATCCCTTCTAAAAACTTCTCAATGAACTCACACCGTTGTGTCTCCTTCCTCTCATTCGTACTACGTAAACACGTGCAGCAAACTAGCCAAGGGTGTGTTTCTTTCCTTAAAAAAAATGAGGGACGGAATTATTGTGCCAAGTAAAAAAAAAATACACAACACACACACAAAAGAAACTCGTGCAAAAAAATGTATAAGTTACCTAAGACAAGTTGTTAGAACAAATGCAATTTATCTTTGGCCACTATCTATCATAAACATGACTCCAGTGCGTGGAGGGACTTTCACTTGTCCACGTGTATACTTTGCCTTATGTATATACATACATATGGACATATGTACATAAGAAGTAACACATCTATATTAAGAATGCTAGGAAGAAAACTAACCATATTTTTGTGATTGTCTGCCTCATGATAAATATTATAAGGTATATTTTTCACAGTACTTTCACATCTCTTTCCTTATAACCTTTCCCCCTTTTTTGGCCTTATTACCGTACTTTCTCCACAGTCCAGAGTGGGTGTCATGTTGTTGCATCATAAAATTCTTTGTCTCTTTCTTCATATATGAGCATTGTGGGAAGAGGATGAAAGGAAAAAAATTGTGAGGGTTTACCCTCCCACGTCCACGTTTTTTTTATGGCTTTACAGTAGGCTTGACTTCCCTCACAGGTCCCACAGTCAACTTTCTCTCATATTTTAACATTTCGTGGCATTTTTTACACAGGAATATATATTTTTGCCCTATTTTTTATTTTTTGCTGACTCTTATTTTAATTTTTTTATAAGAGGAACAAAGGGTGAGAAAACGTACAGACTGACACGAATAAAATGCAAATTCTTTTAGGGGATTTGCCCATTCCTTTGGGTTACAACAATATGTACCGCAAGTGTTTTACGGGAATTGACATTCTTTTTGGCTGCTATAATGCTAGACATTTTTTTGGGGGATTTAGCATTCTCTGTCTTAGTCTGGAGACGTGGATTTTTGAACTATTGCTTTTGGACTTGCCCCAAAAAACGTTGAACAGTTTTTAGAACAAATACACAAATATTTATGAGCAGTAAAATGCTGCTTGGAGTCAGCCTAAACAAAATGAGATAACTAAACACGTAATACAGCAAACAAACAGCAAAATAAAATCCGGACAAAAACGCAACATTGTCCAGTAAAATTCGTTCTGACAATTAACTGGTCATGTTTTGAGTCCATGTTTGTAAGCACAATTTCCCAAGGCGTTGGCAGTGAATTCATTATGGCAAAAAACGAGACGATAAGGTAGAATGTTTAACAATTAATTTCATATTCTTCACTCGGGATGCAATTCGAAAAAGAACTCCATAACAACGTGTGTAGGCTCTACATTAGAGTAGAAGACTCTTTGTATATTATCACGGAATTCTTGGTAATGAAAATGGTGACGTTCTCCTTTGTTTTTCCTCATGAGATCTTTAGAAAGATCCCTTCTATCTGGCCAAGATCAGAGCCAGATGCGAGAAAGGTCTGAGAAAGTTCCTCAAGCTGTCCGAGGCCCAAATTTGTGACAAGGGAAAAAGCTTGATTCATTTAATTACACGCAAGCTCTTATTTAGGGCTTTATTATTATTATTATGTAGAGAATAATGACTTTTGGCTAGGAAATTAGAGAAAGCCACGGAATGGCGGAGATTTTATCAGGAGAAATACAAGGACTCATATCATACGGCAAAGAAATAAATTGTCGTCTTCATTTCCCACAAAGTGTTAGAGTATACTATAACTCTAATTAATAAGAACAAAAATATTTCTAGACCATAGTACCAATCATAATTTCCCAAAAAAAACTGGGAAGAAATAGAAAAGACAGAAATTTCCTGCAAGTCCTGCTGTAACAGAAAAAATTAAATGAAGACAACATAAACAAATACTGCGCTAATTTTCTGTAGAGAAAATAAAAGCAATTCTTATTTGAAATGGAAAAAGAATTTACGTGTCTCCTGCTGCTTAAAAATGAAATCTGGTCCCAACAAAGGGGTTGTGCAGATAAATAATGTTAATATATAGCATTTCAGAGCAAACCGCAATCCAAAGTGGGAGGGTTTGCAGGAAATCTTATATTTTCTTGTTGTTCCTCCCATTCACTAGAAAATTTCAAATTATTTCACAGCCACAGAGTTCTCAAAATAGTAAAAGGTCTCTGCAATTCCATTCTTTAATTTCGTATTCGAGAGTTGTGTTAAGGATATACATATCTATATGTCTTTTCTGCAACCCTTCTGCTATATATAAGTACGCCTTTTTAACATTCGTTCTCAAATACGAAGAGCATTTTACATCCAATTTGTTTGTATGGATTAAGATGATACGTTACATTACGCACTTATGCTCTCGTATGCCACCCTGAGAACCCTCATCACTTGGTGCCTTCCGAAACTTTTATTACTTTCTACAACTTTCTCCTTTTCATACAAAATTCTAGTCCTTCGTTGTCCGGCTTTCTCCCAAAAATCTTTCCTTTAACTTGCTTTCAGTCTGTTCTTTGCATATACGTAATTTTCTCTTTCTGCTTTAGTATCAACCCCGCTCCTATTTTCACCTTTTCCTATTTTCTCCTGTTTTCTTCGTTTCTTTAGTTTTCTCTTTTTTTTATTCTTTCCTTTTTTAATTTCTGTTTTTTTTCTATTCTCCCAGTTTCCCTCTTGTACTCTTTATATTTCTCTGTTTTTTCCAGTTCCTAATTTGCTGTTTTGTTTTCTCTTCGTCTCTCTGTTTTCTTCCTTTTCTTAATTTACGTTTTATCGTTCTGTTTAATTTTTTTCCTAATATACGTTTTATATTTCTGTTTTCTTCTTTTTCCTGTTTTACTCTTTATTTTTGTTTTCCCTCTTTTCCTATTTTACAATATTTTTCTCTGTTTTCTCCCTTTTTCTTTTTTACTCTCTATTATTCGGGTTTCTACCTTCTCCTTTTGTACTCTCAATTTTTCTTTGTTCTCCCTTTTCCTATTTCGCTTTTTAGTTTTCTATCTGTGATCTCGCTTTTTCTATTTTACTCTTCGTTTTTCTCTTTTTTCTGTTTTCTCCTTGTTCCTATTTTACTCTTCGTTTTTCTCTTTTTTCTGTTTTCTCCCTGTTTCTATTTTACTCTCTATTTTTTAAAATCAATATTTTCCCGTACCCAATTTTACCCTCTGTTTTCTCCTCGCCTCTTTACCTCACTCTCCATTAATATTTATTCTTCTTGCTTCCCTATTTTACCATTTATTTCTCTTTATTATCCGTTTCTCAATTTGGTTCTCGATTTTTCTCTATCCTCTCCTTGTTCTCTCAATACTTCTCTATAATCTTCCTCTTCCTATTTGACTTGCAACTTGTCTCTGTTTCCCCCAAATCTCCGCAATCCCTTCACACTCTTTCGTTTCTATCTCCCTCTTCCCTCTCCTTATTGCGGAGATCCTCCACTCATTCCCCTGATGAGGGCTTTATTTCCCATCACCAACATCCTTCCCTTTCTTTCTTCATCCGGACCAAGGAGTTCCCCCCACATTATCACTTTCTCAAAAGACTTAGGTACACTTTCTCCACTATCCTATCCTTTCTACCAATACTTTCACTCTCGTATTTATTCCAATTGGTACAGTATACAGTAGCACTCCTACGAATACATACGAGTTTATACCCAGTACCAACTTTTTTCTGTTGGCAGTATGGGTCAAAGGAGTAATTAAAAGACAACTTGTAAATCCATGGAGCTCCTACTAAAGCAATGGCGGGGTAGGGAGTAGTATTATTGTAGTTTTAGGAAAGATTCCATCAGTTATACGGAGAAGACACACATACACCAGCACTCACAGCTGGAGTCAAAAAGAGAAACACTTGGGAAATTTACTCTCTGCGTGATATCTTTGCTTTCCAGCTCCCTGACATTTCTCCAGCCAAGCTGGTGGTGGTGGTATTTTGTAACTTGTCCATGAGATTAGGTGCTTGTGATCAGACAATCTTAAAACAATCTTCCATGGATGTATCTAACCATTTTTTTTTAATCTTCCTTTCTCCGGCTTTCTCCCCCCAAAATCCTTGGTGTATGGGTGGGTCCACAAGTATTTATCACTTTCCCCGGCAAGCCTTTTATTATTGTGGGAGAGTACCAGAAATTCCTTATTGTTTTCAATCCTCTCCTCCGTCCCCGAACATTGTTCCCATTTTTCTCCCTCTCCCATGAACTGTAATCAATTGACAACGTAATAAACTTTAGTGCTAGTCCCATCCTCGGATTTCCAACGAGGCCTTCTCCTCTTGAACAAAACGGAGAAATTTAGGAAATTCCACTATTTTTACTCCCCCAGGAGCAAGAGGGACATGTGCTTGAATTATTGTCTCAATTTTTTCCTCACACTCCTTTTTTACAGACTCATTATTTTCCCTCCTTTTACTGTAATATTCAACCTCGAATCAACCCAAAAAAAATCACAACCATCCAACTCTTTTCCCACTTACTATCCTTGCATCTAATAAAAAGTCCTTTAGTGAACCACGAACCCAGGAAAAAACTTTGGGGTGGATACTACAAAAAGAGAGAATATCAAAAGACATAAAAATAAGATCAGGGTAGAAAAACTTACAATGAAAAAATAAAGTGAAAAAAACGGAAAAGAAAAAAAACACACAAGAGTGAAGTAGGAAAAAGAAGAAGGAAATGGTGATGCGATTCACGTTACAGCCAAAAAACACACAAGTGTGGTGAACGGCCGAGGGGAATATTATTGGCAGACTTGCCAATCAGCTGTTCACTTAGGTTACAACACACTCACTAGTCTTTCTCCATAAGCTTCAACCCTTGTTTCCGGCATTTGCTCCTGTATAGTATGCGTACATGCGAGGTTCTTGAGGTTATTCAGAAAAAGAAAGAGAGACGGAAGCAAAATGCATTGTGTAAGAGAGAACCATCAAGAAACAGAGAGAACAGGAAAGTACGAGATACAGAAAAGCACTAGAGAAGTTTGGGAACATGTAGGGCAAAAATAAGACAGACGGAGAAAATCCCAAGACCGTCGCAGAGAGATAGCAAGAAAGAGACGAAAGCAAAGCAAAAACGTGACGGACAGAAAACAAGAAAAACACAAAAGAAAGCAAATCAAGAATAAAGAGAAAGCAAGAAAGAGATAAAAAGGCCAAACGGGCGAAGAGAAAGGCACAGAGACACATTCAAGGACAAACGGGCTAAGATAAAGCAAGAAAGAGACAAAAAGGAAAACCAACCAAAGAAAAAGCACGAACGAAAAAATAAAAAGGGGCCCAGAGAAAGCAATAAAGGTAAAGGGACCCAGAGAAAGCTAGAAAAGTCGACGTAAATACAAAAGAGAGAGAGCAGAAAATAGAAGAAAAATAAAAAGGGAAGAGACAGCAAAACAAAAGAAAAAAGAGAAAGCAAGAAAAAACAAAAGAAAAAGGGAAAAAGATAAAGGCAGAAAAACAAAGGAAAAAAGAGAAAGTAAGAAAAAACAAAAGAAAAAAGAGAAAGTAAGAAAAACAAAAGGAAATGAAACAAAGAGAAAGCAAGAAAAATAAAAGGAAATGAAACAAAGAGAAAGCAAGAAAAACAAAAGGAAATGAAACAAAGAGAAAGCAAGAAAAACAAAAGGAAATGAAACAAAGAG
>JAQGBT010003693.1:0-18789 GCA_034698585.1 Disparrhopalites patrizii | reverse complement strand
GCATCCCCAGAAGTCTTCCCATTTGCATCCCCAGAAGTCTTCCCATTTGCATCCCCAGAAGTCTTCCCATTTGCATCCCCAGAAGTCTTCCCATTTGCATCACCAGAAGACTGTTTGGTCAGCTTCAGATTGACAGTAAACTGACTGTTCTCCGGATAAGCAGTGAATTTGAGAAGGACCTTAGAAACAGTGTCCTTCTCCTCCAAGATATTCGCGGAAATCAGGGGCTTCTCTCCCCGCATCCAGGGATAACACAATTGCCCGTATTTGGACTTCCCCACCATTTCATTGAGCTTCAACAAGGCAAAGTCAATCAATCGACCCAACAAAAACTCATCTTCCTCCAGGGAGGCCACATTTTCGAAGGCATTACAGACACAAAAGCCCCGGGCGATATTCACGGAATCACATGTCCTATTCATGGGCACTTCCACCAATAGGCTGGACTTGGAGGTGGTCCAAATTGGGAATTTTTGAGATGCTCCATCAGACTTTGGATTGAAGGGCAATCCACTCAAATCCAGCATGTGGAGAAATGTGTGGTGGAGGTCAAAGGCCGTGATCAATCTCCGGGTATTGGTGAGGGCATTTTCCCGGAATTGAGGGAATCGTCTCTGAAGTTTGTCCGGGAGACGAATGAAGAGGGGCGGGAGGCCTCTTTCGATGTAGGATTCCGTTGAGGCGTAGGAGAAGAAATTGTAGCGATCTCCATGATCCCCCATGAGCACGATGAGGGTATTCTCCAGGATTTCCGGCAGGCCTTGGAGGAACCTAAAGAAATCCGCCAGGTCCTCATCCACCGTCGGGATGGCGAAGGGGAATTCGTGGAAGGGATTCGTGTGGTAGTCCAGGGCGAAGAATGGCGTGGATTTGAACTTCTGGAGGAATGTCTTCAGATAGCGCAACATGAACTGGGGCACAGATTCCGTTGAGACACATTGTTCTTCTTCCTAAATCAAATTTCTGGAGGTTAGTTCTTCCCAGAAATTTAATAGGTAAGTAATTCTGGGCAATTCTTAATTAAAGTAGAATTCCTTATCTGTTGCTGTATTTCCGTTTTCAACTTGAAATCGCACGTGAATTAAATTTAAATTGAATAGCTAAATCAATTTAGGTCTAGCAAGGACTTCAAAATTAACTGAAAATTAAAACTCGCGGGTAAGTTTGGGACTTCAACTATAATAAATTGTTCTAGCAGTCGTGTTTTTTCTGGAATAGATGCTGAATAAAGTATCGTAACTCCAAAATCGATCATTTAAATATACATAGGGTATTCCATTCATTTTTGGTATTTTCAAAAACCTCAAATAGTCAAGAGCGAGACTCTAGAATTCAAATTCAAATTCAACACCAAATTTACTACCAAATATCAAATTGGGTACCAAATTCAAATTCAAGTTCGAATATTTTTAACTCTAATTACAAATTAAAAGTGTAACTTCAGATTGAACTTGGTACTGAAACTGTTTTTTTTTTCAGATGCTAAATAATATCAGAGATGGCCAAAATACATCGTATTTTAAATGCATAGAATTTGAAAGACATTTAAAATAAATTTTTGTAATGCAATTTCAAACACAGATATTTCCAACTTGTATTTTATAATTTGTAATTAAATAAATACAAGTGACCAGTCGAATGTAATTAATATTTTTTTATGCTGCAGAGATGGCCAAAATACATGGTATTTGAAACAAGTATTTAAAATAGATGTTTATATTTTGTATTTTTTCTACATTTTAAATTCACATATGACCTGTATTTTGTAATTTTTATTTAAATACAAGTGTTGGAAACATTTTGTAATTTAAAAGTTCATCCAGGCACAAAAGAAGTCGTTTGTTTTGTTGATTGTGCTCTAAAATACGAATGAGTGCATATGATACGTATTTTAAATCATTTAGGTACTTTTGTAATTTGAATTTAAAATACATATTTAAATACATTACTAGCTGCTGATATATTTTGTAATTAAATACTTGGGGAGAAGTTGAATATCATTGATATTTTGTAATTAAAGCCTCGGAATTTATTTATATTTTGTGTTTCCAAATAAAGTATTTTGACCCTCTCGCTGTTACATAATTTGTTATTAAGCCTACGACTGTATTAAATTTATATTTTGTATTGCGAACTAAAGTATTTTGGTCATCTCTGGAAATATTAAAATTATAGAATCACTGGGGAAAACTCACTAATTTCACACCACGTTGCGTCCTCATCGCATTCAAAGCCTTCAGCATAGGATGGAGGTAGTAATCCGTGGGCTTCTGCCGGAATCCAGACTGCCCGCCCCAATTGAATGACCCCGTGCCATCCTCATTGAAGAGGGTCACATAGTGATTTTCATGGAAGAGCTTCCAAATCAAACTGCAATTGTCAAATGGCGTCTCCCAATCGTTGACACAAGAACTCCGGACCATCTCCTCCGTCTGGCCCATGAGCATGGCCATGAAATTTGGGAGGGTGCTGGGCTCAATCGTGTGGAAGCCCTTCATGTCCAGGAAGCCCATTTCCTGGAGGATGGGCATGGTCTTGGTCAGGCCCCGGAAGATATGGAGGCGGGAGGTGGAGTCAAAGCCAAGGATCAGGACATTAAAAGGCCTCTCATCCACCCGTTTCTGACTCCAGAACTTCATTTTACCCACCACAGTGTCCGGCAGGGTGATTCGGGCCTCGAAATTTTGGTGGCTAATAGTATCAGTAGTATCCTGATTTTCAGTGTCCTCCGAGCATTCCACCATCATCATCTCCAGGTGACTCACCGGGACCAAAGAGGCATTTGTCAGACTTTCATGCTTCGATAACCTATACAAAATTACATCTTGAATAGACGTTATACAGCTAATTCTCTGTATAACGGACCTCCTTATAACGTTTTTCGTTTTAACGGTAATCAACAACCCCCCGAGAGACTTTGCATGAGAAAACCACACTCTATAACGGTGTTTTCATAACGGTTTTTCTGCTATAACGGGGACATTTTAAATCTCCCGCGGTTAATTATTGCTTCCTATAACGGTCGTATGCCGACTTCAAATATTTCTCGCATTACAGTCGACTCTCTCTATAACAGTCCCTTTTATAACAGTACTCTCGCTATAGCAGCAGCAAAAAATGCTCCCCTCAAAAACTTTCTCCAATTGCTAACATAGAAATGTCAGTTCTCTATAACAGTTTTTCGCTATAACAAGCGAAATTTGATGCTATATAGGGTGCTGTTATAGCGAGTCGACTGTATAATAGTTTTTCCCAAATGAAACCTCGGCGGTTTATAATTTTTCACTATACATATAACATTGTTAAGCCACAACGTCGCATATTTCGCCCACTATAGCGGTGTTTTCATTTTTTTCAGACCTTACAAGCTTACGTTTTTCTTTATAACGGTTTTTTTCCTACAGCGGCGATATACATTTATAACCTTGCTAAACCGTTATAGAGAGAATTGACTGTAAACGTCTACAATGATGAAATTGACAGAAATTGGGATTGAAAAATTAAATGTTCCCATTTGCAACGACATGGCCCAGGAGACTATTTTGTGCCGAATTTTATTGCGGTTCCAGTAAAAACACGTTGCAACTAGCTCGGGCAAGAATTGGTCAAGTTAAGGTTGCTTTTATGTGCAAATTTAAAAATAAAACATCACATTCTTGCACTGTTTTTGGATGTTTGCACAGAAAGTCCACCATGACACAACCAATTCTTGTCCGATTGCGGATATGGCTTTGACTGGGACGGCAATAAAATTTTGTACAAATTAGTATTTTATCTCATTTTTACCATTTCCATGGGTTAAGCCACAGCAAGGGGGATGTTTCACTTAATTTCTGTGAAATCATTGTCTGTGGATTTTTGTTTAGTCACTTTTCTTTTATCTATATTTAATAATGAGAGTTCGCAAACTTATTTGGGACCAATATCTTAAGCATCCACATATGTTAAAAATTAAAAATGGGTTTAAAAAAGCATTTACAGGTATTTATTATCAGATTCCGGATCTGTTTGTATTTCCCAGAGGGTGCAATGAAGAGACGACGCTTTTTCGCTCATTTCCAGGAACTAAATTGTAAAATTCAAATTATAATAAAAATTAGCTCTACAAAAAATAAAATACTGTTTACATACATAGATACAAAATAATTAAGTATATCCCAAATTTTTCCCATGATTTTCTGGATAAGTTAAAATTCCACCTACAAGCTCATCCCGTGAAAGCGTGGCCAAAAGGACCTCATTTCGGCAATCTGGACTAGGATATTCCTGCCAACTCCAGTCACCGGAATAAAATCGGGGCCACAGATTTGTCACTGGCAGTCGGCAGGTGGGCGTGTCCACCAAATATTTTGAGTCATTTCCGCCTAAAAAAATTAAAATGGGTAAAAAGTGTACAGCTATAGAAAAAAAATCCTGATAAAAAAAATCTTCATCCAACTACAGTGAACTCTCGCTATAACAACCCTGAAGGGAAGGGCAAAAATGTTTGTTGTATGGAACATTTAATATGTACACTACATATACGAAGGGCTAAAAAATAAAGTTGTTATAGAGAAAAAGTTGTTATGAGGAGAGTTGTTATAGAGAGAGTCCACTGTATTCAGATATGAATTATATGTTACATATAGGTAAATAATTCCACAAACAAACCTCTCCAATAAAATCCCTCCGCTTTCCAGGAAGAATTAGAGGCGTTGAAGCTTTCAGAATGAATTTGGGCCAAAATACGAATCTCAGAATTCCCAGAATAATTGGGAGCATTTTTGGTGAGGAACAGCAGAAAAAAGATGATAAAGGACCAGGCGAGGACGATGAGTAATTTATTTTTTTTACTCCACCGCCAACATGCCCGGAACCTCTGCATCCTGCTACCCGCCAGGCAGGAGGAATGGCTTTTATAATAACTTCATAAATTTAATTTTTTAATTAACTGTGAACGAGGAAGAGAAAACTTCCACTAAAAATATCGTTTCACACAACTCAGGATGTAATTCTCCAATAAAAATCAACATGTTGTAACTTCGCGTTAAAGTCATATTGTGACTTTTAAAACGGGGGGGATTTAATATTTTTTTTGTGGGATTAAAGCAAGGGTTTTAGGTGGCAGTGAGGCTGCTGATGACGGATTTAATCCCTTGGTGGAGATTTTGGAACGACAATGAAATTGTTATGTTTAGCCTGGAACACTTGGTGGTGTCGCTTTTTGTGCAAATATTATTTTTATCAGTATTATCTTATATGCACGTTCATGTCCCATGTACTAATATATACATGTGTGTATTATGCATCGATGTGTATGCCTTTAAAGGGCTGTGAGCTAATACATACCATTTACACTGATTAAAAAATCAGACACATAAAACCCTGTACGTATTGTATAGAGAAGCAAATTGCAACAAGTCCATATTTCTTAAGATTGAGCTTTTTCCACAAAAATATTCCATCACAGGGCCAACATAAAATAACACAGTTTCATTTTTTTTAATATAAAAAATCTGAAGTATTTAAAAAAAAATTATACATCGAAATTTTCCTTGTACGAATTCGGTAGCTTTTGTTCCACAATATTTTCTTTTCCATATTGTTTTTTGGGCTTACGTGGTATTGCTTCTCTAAAGCTCTTATGTGTACGGGGTTTTAGTATACAACAATGGATAATTCTGGCATTAAAATCATTTTATCGCTAATCGCTACCGTCTACAGTCACTACTGTGCGAGTCTCTGTCCTTTTATTGGACCAGCTCTCATCCACACTCGATTGGAATGGTGCACAGTCGAACCTCTCTATAACGGGCTCCCTTATAGCTTTCATATGAGGAAAAACAAAAAAAATACAGATTTTTTAAACACCTTTAATTACGTCAATTAATTGCCTTTAATTACTATTATTTCTTACTTCGTGCATTATTGTACACAGTTTGCATTTGGTAGTAGATCACATTGGTTGGTGAGGTATCGTTATTCCACTTAATTAATTGTTTATACATACATACTTGGTATAATGTAGCAGACTTTTTGATATGAGTATTGTTGCACATTCCCTTACACCCCGTGCATTTTAATGAGCGAGTATATTCTATAATTAAATAATTAATGATCGAAAGTTAAGATTGTGAATCCCGTTTTTAGTTTTTTTTTTTTTTAGAATTTGCTGCTCCCAGCAAACGGTTTTTTGTGGGGTGCCGTCGCATCGCAGATCCCCCTTCGCCTGGTTTTGAGATAGACCTGAAACCATTCCCGATCCACACCTGGTGGGATTTCAATTTCCAAAAATGGCAAATCATCCGCAAAACCTTTGCTGGTGTGAACACCAGCGGCACTCTTCATCCCGGAGGAGTGGGAGGAGGCGTCGCTTTCACTGTTTGGAGCGGGTGACCTGGGCGAACTCGTCGGACCGGGAGCTACCGGGCCAGAAACCTGTAGAGTTTTATATTTAATTTATATTTCATCTCTTTGATAATTAATTTAGTGGTCCACTTCTTGCATTTTATTGTATATTTTTTATACATAATATGCATATATAAATAATTTTTTCAAGTTACCCCTTTTTTCTTGGAGTTACTCGGATTCATTCCTCTTGGTAATTCGTAATAATTCGTGTGATATTTTCTGGATGTACGATAGCTGCTTTGTAAGATTCGAATTTCGAATCAGAGAATTCGTGAAATGCCCAACACCCCTTTCTGGCACATATATCGAACACGGTTAAAAAAGTTTGACGTGTGACCTTTTTGACACCAAGACTTCACAGGGAGGACAGGGACTGGGACTGGTAGACGCAGATCGTGTGGGCAAATCAAGGGCAAATCAAAAAAGGCATATGAATAAATAAATACCTTCAAGGAATTTTCATTGTCGTAGCTCGTAGCTATGCATGTGTGCACTGTGCATGCGATGCAGAAATGCAGATTGATGCCAAATAATGAATGCGACATGTTGACCGTTGACATGTAAGACACATGTGTAACTTATGTTATATGTATACTTACTAAAATTTCACATTACATAATTACACACACACACACCGTACGTAAATACGTATATATAGATGTAAAATGTAAATAGTAAGATGGTTGGTGATCAATTGGTCAAAATTTTTAAACTTTTTCGCTAGTGTTTGGCTCTTGGGCTTTTGCCTTTCGCAGTAACATAAAGTGCATACCTATTGTCACTATTGTGATTCGTGATACTCTTTTGCCTATAAAGACGTGTCTTCACTTCACCTTCGAAACCACAGCAACGTCACGGAATCAGAAATATTCCTTTTTATAGGTACAAATACTTTGTGCATTTGTGTACGTATGTTACATATGTATGTATAATTAATTTAATGAATAATTTTACATGGAGAATGACACGGCAATGCTCCGATAACTGCCTCTCATAACTATACAGTATACATGATCGAACGAAACTACAACTAGAACTCCCGTATTGTAATTTGCAATAATTACAAATGCAATTACATGTCATCACATCATAGTAATGTAGTAAGTATAATATTGTTACGAAATATCAGACGTCCAATATTTTATTGCTGTACAAGTACAAAATTTCGTTAAATCATTACTTTAATGACCTGAACCTGAGCAAAAAGTACAAAATTCTTACTTTCAGCGAAGGTACACATAAATACCCAGTAATTCAAACAGTATTGAGTACCCCTTGCTTCAAATACAGGTAAAAATTGCTTTTCCGCAAGGCACACGTCATTTAGACACAATCTAGTAAAATTCCATGCACTATGTGGAGACAACACATTTGCAATGTGGGCGTCTCAAAAGGTACAGACTTTTGGGCTCGCATCCTCCTTGACGTTATGACGGAAACGAATGTGTGTACCAAAATCTTTGCAAATTCATAGCTAAGAATCGGTATTTGTAGGGATTACACCCCTGTCACAGTTATAAAACGGGTTTTGTAGTTTATACCTTATATCACAAAAGAATCATCACCATCACGTAAACCTAGTTTTTTTCCTGGACGCTAATTCCTTGCAGGCTTCCCTGATGCTGACATTACCGCCTTCCTCATTGTGCTTGTCATCTTGATCAAGGCGTACAAGTTCGTTATCATCAATTGCCTCAAATATACTGTCGTCTGGGAAATCTTCACGGTCGTCAGCAACAAAATCATCATCATCCGAAAATATATCCATCGGCTCAACGTCATTCGCAATCTTGGCACGATTCTCCGTTGTTGAATGAAGAGTTGCATCTTCCGTCATTTCGGCGTTTTCCTTTCCAGCATCACTTTCTTCCTGGCCGACGGAAGAAAATTCGGAAGCAAAGCATTGTTCAAAGTCGTCATTATCATCAAAAAAATCTTCCACCAAGTCCTCTACTCCACAATTATTTTCACTTCTAGTGTTCTTCTGGTGACTACTAATGAGTCCATCCTCATCATCATCTTCCCCACTCGCAAATGGAGGAGGTACGGCTAGGAAGAAATCATTGATAGCAGTCTGTTTTTGACTGCTACAGATTGTCGACGTGCTGCTTATACCAGGCTTATTATTTTTATTATTACTATTTTCTTTGACGGGTTTTTGAGCGAAAGCTTCCGTATCAGCCTCCCGAAAATTGTCTTTACTCAGGCCAGCCTTGCTGAGCACGTCCAGCTTGTCCGCTACCATCTTCCACAATACGTCATCCGCTGTTTTTTGGGCTATTAAATACTGAATAAGCACGCAGTCTTCTTGTCCGATTCGGTGAGTTCGATCTTCCGCTTGAGTGAGAATCTATGAGTAGGAACAAAATACATAATACATAAATGTACGTATGTACATACACTATCACAATGAGTCCGGCGACCCTACGGAATTACACGGAAACTGGCAACTACTAATACCGAAACATTGCATAATATCGGTAACTACATGCAGCACCATTAGTTTCTTTCTATTACATCACGAAACCTTCCGGGGTTGGGGCAGTACAAAACAGAATGACGCATCTTGACTTACCCCAGGATTCCAGAAAAGCTCAGCAAATAAAACTAGGTTTGCCGCAGTGAGAGTAATGCCCGCGTTGGCGGCTGTGATGGAAAGCACAGCCACAGTACAACTGTCGGAGTACTGGAAAATGTCACACAGCTGCTTTCTCTCCTCTGACGGTGTAGTTCCATCGATTCTTATGTAACTATGATAAACAAACCCCTCCGTATTAGTATGTAATATGTATTTCTCTTAAAATAAAATTTACTTAACACGTTAACACTTAAGAATATTGCTCATTGCTCACAGATTCGTACCTGCACTTCATTTCCTCCAAAGAATCACAAATGCCATCCAACATAAATCTATGATGAGCAAAGCATAAGAACTTCTTGCCATTCTCCACCATTTCCGTCACATAATTCCTGTACAAAACAAAGTAAAGTTATTGAGGTGTATTAATTATTAGTTTATTAGGTAAGAGGGAGGTAAGGAAGGAGTTTTTCTATACCATCCAATTCCAATTTCAAAATTGAACCCTCTTACAACTGTTAACCGTTGTACAACATAATGTAATTCTACAATATTCTAGAATTCTCGGAAAGGTTAAAACTCAAAACCTTGTTCCCTGCTGGAATTAATATTTTCAGTTTCGGAGGCGCTTGTATTTTGGCAAAAGCTTTTAGTAACATGACAGGAGCTAGTAGTACGTGCAATTCTTCCATTTATGCAAACACAAATTGGACTTCCTTGGTGATTTCCACTGGGAAGCCCAGTAGTAATTAATCTTTGAATTAATTCAAATACTTGTAAAAGTATTTGAATACTTTTACAAGTTCCTGCACGAGTTTCTATGTAGGTCACAAGATCTCGCATGTGCAGAAATTTCCACTTATTCGAATAACTTCAAGTGTTCTGCATGTATACGAACTTTCAGCGTGCAAAAAGAGGTTTTAATTTTCAATACACATTTCGTGCATCACCTCTAAAAAAAAGACGATAATATACATATGTATATGTACGGACGAATAGGTAATCTCCCAAAACTAGTTTTCTGGCTGAAGTAGAAGTTCAGTATTTGTGTACTTACTGATGAACGCGCCGAAAAGTTTTTGAGCATACAAAGATACACACAACATTCTATTAAATATAAATAATATGATTAACAAGACTCTCAACGCACTTGACAGCATCCAACTTCACTTGACCCGTCTCGCTGTAGTATTCGAGTAATTTCCCATGCTTCCCACTATTTTTCTCATTCAGGAAGGAACTGGCTTTCTGTTGAAGGTGTTTACTTGCAGTTCGAACCAAGGCTGGATCCAAAATTACCACTTGTCTACAAACAAAAAGAAAATCAATAGTTTTTGAATAAGGAGGCCAGGAAATACATACGCAGATGCTTTAACAAGTAACTCGCAACCGCTCTCCCCCTTTCTTTCCACCTACACAATTATCTTTCAGCAAAGAAAAGTTCGTGAATGTAATTCAAATAGAAGTAATCCTATGCATAAAACATAAACAGGAGCAGATTCTTGGTTCGGCAAACACAAACTTGTAAGTCCTCTGTCCCTGAAAATTTTCAGTGATATTGTGATATATAAGTACAACAGGGCAAAAACTATGAATATTCCCGTGAAGTGAAAATCGTTTGTGTAGCTCGTCACACAAATGCGTGGATACTTTACGTAAAATACCACAAATCAAGGGCTACCTGCTGTTCTTTAATTAAATTAGTCTCAGACGCACCTTGAATTTTTACTACCATCTCTTTGATATTTTAAAAGGCCAATTCGAGTTGACACTACAAAAGATTCACACACAAAGAGATCCAGTTATCCCAACGAATTCCTTTCTTTTCCTCTTTTAAGTTTACCCGGGTCACACAAGCACAAGCAAAGACTAACAATACCAACTACCAACGTAATCAGCCCAGACCGCAGCAGAAAATAAAGGGTATTTCTCCGACTCTCGCCAAGAGGCTGTACAAATAGTCAAAAACATGGCTGATGGTTGAACAAAATGTAAAACATGGGAGAAACAAATAATTTAATTATTTCCGTTGTATTTATATTTACAATTCACTTCAACACACTTCATCCGCCAGCCCAGGCATCGAGTAACTGTGCAATAACTTCAAATAAAAATTGAATAAAACTAAAGCATACATAATAGTACATCTTACATCCAGAGCCAGCATGTAACAAGGAACATGAAAAAATTAATAAATATAAATAATACCTTCTTTTAGCGGGTAACTGCTTTAAAACTTCTGATTTGAGCCTTCTAATCATGATAGTCTCTTCCAGTAATAGTTGTAACTCCTCCAAATTAGAGCATCCTTTGTGGTCCCATCCCCATGCTGTCTTTTTTCCATTGCAGTATCGGATTCCGAAATCGTGAACACTGTCAATTAAACAAGTAAGGGCAATTGTAAGACAAGGCAGATCGTCAGAAGGCAATCTTTAGAACATATATGAGTACAATTACCAACAACAATGTTTCAGCTAAAAACCACTAAACTATGTAATATTTGGACCTCACGGAGGAAAGATATGACGATTAACCGCCGTAATTTGGGTGTACAATTCAATGGGCCGGGACAGTGCGGGTGTTCCACTCAACAAAATTGCCCTTTTTCCATTCTGGAGCAACGGAATAGCAGCTTTAGCACGGGCTGTCTTCCAGTTTTTCAAGTGATGGGATTCATCCTGCGCATATTAGAAAATCATGATATAATGAGTGAGACTGTGTGGTGTACTTAACACAAACTAATGCACATTATTCCTTAGCTGAAAAAACTTGAGCAACAGAATCATCATCTCACCACATAAGGTACCTATAATACAAAGTTGAACCATTAACGAAAGGAACTAGAACTAATTATTCTAGTGAAAGTGATGGCACACATGATAGACAAAAAATAATAAAATAGGTCAGCTTACAATAATCACAACTTTACAACGTTGGATGGGCGGCTCTGCCACCCGGCGCTGGAGAAGGTCATAACTCAGAATTATCACTTCAGCATCCATCAGAGGATCTTGCTTTGACTCTGCCACAACAACTGAGCCTGGACGAACAGATGGCAACCAATCCCAAATTGCTTCACGCCAGGAATATCTGATAATTCCCGAAATATTATTAGCTATTAATAACTAATTGGTCACCCTGAATAAGAAACATCAAACATACTCTACCACCTAATGCTCATACAAAGGCAACATTAAAAACTAATTTTTGGCACACGCAAAAATATACCGCATGGAAGAAGGTGAAACAATCAACAACGGCCATTCCCTGTAGTAAAAATGAGCTATTCCAAGGGCCTGAATCGTTTTCCCCAGGCCCATGTCATCGGCAATTAGAACTCTTCCATGCCGACTGATTCCAAAGCACACACCTTCCAGTTGAAACGGCAGTAGTGCTTTGACCAACACAGGGTCGATTGGACGTGTATCTACTTCAGGTATACGACTCGAGCTTTCTGCATTCCGAAACAACTGCAAACATTAATAATAATAACAAATAGAAATAGCAAGCAATAAGCAATACCCATAGGCTTGTGAAGCTGAAGCATACCCGGCCAAAACATCTTGAACAATATGCTATCAGGCTTTCATTTTATTCAGTTACTAGACAGTATAACCCGGCCATCTGCAAACAGATGACCCGGTTATTGTGTGGGAACAATTATTCTATGTTTACTGCGGGTTAACCTTTATTAAAGAGAGGGTTTTTATTTCGACCTACTTGATAACAAATGGCTTTAATTCTGAAATACGTCATTATTCAAGGATCACACGGATGATAATTTTTAATTAATAACGTCAACCCCTTCGTTTTACACTAAAATATTCCTTATTGATAATTGATATTTTAATTTTTTTCAAAAGCACTCGTACACCAAAGATACTGTACTTACTCTTAAAATAAAACCCGGTAAAGGACAGATTGTAACTTGTGGCTTTAAGGATTCGATGGCAGACACGACCGCAGTATGCTGTGAAATAGGAAAATCCCAGTGCCTCGTGTTTGGATCTGTAGAGTCACAAAATCATGAAACTACAATTTAAGGACCAAGTTAATTTGTAATGCAATGACTGGATTCGTATTGCAAAATTACCATATTTCGCCCCTGCGATTACTTTGAGTAAAGCAACAGCCTGAGCATGATAGCCAATATCAGCCACAAAGCGAGTTCTGGAAATGAGTCGACACACTCCGGTTATGACTGGTCCTGAATAGGGTCGAACTGACGATGAATTGCTTTTATTGTTAAAAGTTGTATTTTCGATGGTGGGTTTACTAGGATAGAAGTTACTGGACTTATTGACTGAGGAATTGCCATTGGAAATATAATTGCTGTTGGTGGGCCTAGATCCAGCATTGCTACTAGCTGACCGCGCGGACGAAGAGGCTGGTTTCGATAGAGAGGGACTCCAGGACGATAAAGAGTTCTGATTAGGCTGGACACGAGTCCCCAGCTTAGGTTGCAACGGTCCTGGGTTAGAATTCACATTTTTGATGGAAGCTGAAGGTCCAGGTCGAGTACCCGTAGCTCTTTTCTCCAAAGCTTTTCGACGATTCTCTTCAATTCGACGTCGCTGCTCTTCCGACAAACCACTCATTATTGTGGCTTCACTCAGTCTTTCCTGGTGGTAACAAACGACAAAACATTTTAGTTTTTACTTTTTACTATTTGTTCACTCTTTGATTGAGTATTATACATAATACATATATTCACATATGATAATACATCATACAAATACATGTCTTACAGAAAACTGTACGCTTAACGCTTTCCTTTCACTATAACACGCACGTGAACAAAATGATAACAAAATATCAAATATACTAAACTATTGTGACTGGTGACTTACGACTTACTTCAAAACAACTTGAACATTTGGTAAATGTTTGCCCCTTCGACTGTTTTCTTGACCAAGACCGGATATAAACAATCAACTATATAAACCATGATACAATACACAAAAATGAGTGCAATATCAAGATCACAAAACACGGAAGTTACAATAGCATATTGAAGAATGTAAACAATTATTAACAACATTAATTATGTTTTTCTTTTTAAATAATTACCTCAGAAGAGGTGACACGATGTCTTCGACCTGCGACCTACTTTACACTGTTGAGTGTTATTAAAAAAAAGACAAACAAGAAAAAAATGGAGAAAGCAAATTGAAAATTAAAACCCCTGGTATTGGTTTCTTTAAAATTTCATTGAAATCCCCTTCTGACTTCACTGTCACTTGACTCTATTTTTATTCTTTTTATTGCGTTTTGGCAAATTCAATGCTCCACCTAGAAAACTCATTCAAGATTCAGGTGATAATACTGAGAAAAGTATACCAATACGACGCTATAAAAAATCTGCTAGGAATTAAATTTCCAACTATAATTTAACCATTTTCCTAGAAGAGATCGAGAATCGACAAGTCAAGAATCTTAATAGAAAAAACTGGATAACTGGAAAATAAAGAAATACCTGTATGTGAAAAGTGAAAATGTGAATGATTTACCGCCAAAATTCAACCGTACTGCCACACAAACCATTCGTCGTTGATTCCTACACCAATCACTGTCTTCCCACGTGGGACAAGCTTTAACAAGGCTTTTGCAAAACGTTGAGCAGTTGAGCCTGGACTTGCTGGACAAGCCTTGTAAGTAATAATAATTAAGCAACATTTTCAGATCTCTATCGGTTGCTGAACACATATATTTGGAATTTGTAAGAAATGCCTAATTAAGAAAAAAAAATTACAACTATGTGGTGTCAATTCTATAAAAAAAAAAAGGAGCGAAATATTCCATACATAAACGTTTAATTGACATCGACTAATTGGAACACGTCAACAGAAAAAAACTGTAAATATTAGCGGAGCCGATATAAAACAACTATGTATTTATGTACGTATATTAAATAATGTACATATGCATAGGTATATTATGTATATTACATTAACTAACATTGACACTTTTACTCCCATTATCTCATTACGTTACACCTGAGGGACTTTGAGATTTGATGCAAAATCAAAAGGATCATGTATGCACGGATTTTGATGTAAGTATTTAATAATATTTAACGATTTAACTGTACTATTTTGTACGCTATTTCGAAACAACGAAACACAAAAGCATTATTACACCCTGAAGGACATGGAGACATGAGGCTTTTTAAGAACAAGAAAGTTTTCTTTATTCCGAGAGAATTCATTGAAAAGGTCACATTATAATGATCGCTGTGGAGTCAGACCACCACCCCTTTGAGGAAGTGGCTACCAGCGCCGAGCAAAACCAGACACGAAAAACCAGCGAGACATGAATCCTATTTTGATTTCACAATGATCATAATAATATTAATTTAATATTATATGTAATAATATGTATAATTAATAACCTTATAAGTTTCAGAGCTACACGTATTAAATACACAGTCATACGAAATCTATTTATCTACGGTTCCAATGTGCAATTAATAACATAGGCATACAATATGTACCACCGAAATCTGTGGAGGTAACACACTTATTATTTAGCAAATGAATACAAATAACGGCCATTACTATCCAAAGAGCAGGGAGGGGTGAATAGTTAAAGAAATTTGGGAATTCAGGCATGTGTACATACTTTTGTTACAATACATGTAAAACTTATATTATTCTCTTCAATAAACTTCAAAAGTACTAGAATCTTAATTAATGTATTGATGAATGATGTCTTAATCCGTTCTTTCTTCAGGCTTTATAGTTACCCCACGACGTATCTGACCCCATCCGATCAATCTGAGGAAGCAAGATAAAACCACAACATTCATGAATGAGTGATTATTTTTTGTTTTCAAATACGATTATTGATTGTTGCACACATGTATAAGTTTTCGGTTTTTAGTGGAATATCTAGAAAGACATACCTCCAATGTTTTTCAACTCGCCGACTAAGTGCAATCTTTTCACCGATTTCCGTGCAAACAGGGTTAGTAAGGACTACTTTAGCCAAATCAGCTTTCACGGCTGTGACGCGACCACCGGTACTCAAGGATCCAATGTTTACCATCAATACCTCTCCTTTCGATAATTTTTGAACCTACAACAAAACACCAAAACCATTGTTATTGTAATTGTCGTGGAGTATATTTAACTACTCAGGAGATAATAAGCATAATGATTTTAGAAAATCAAACTTAAGTTAAAATCGTATACCTTTGCCGCCTTTTTGTCTCCTTCCGTTCGTACGCCCAACAGACGACGGAGTAGATAGTACGAAATTTCGATTTCAATGTAAATATCAGGAAGAGCTCCAACAGACCCAAGAACTTGTCCCACCATTCGGTCTGCTCGACACAGTGTAGGATCAATCAGCGTTCCGACACCTGCAAAATTTTTTAAAAGTAAAACGATCAAGAAAGTATTAAATTTATGCCGAGCATTGTGCAGGTTTCTATATATGCCTTGTTAAGCAGCTTATGTTCATGCACAGAAAAATATTAATAATTTGCTACATACCTATCAAGCCTCCAGGGACTGCGAATTGTAAATCATTCTGTTCCGCATACAAAGACACAATTCTGGAGAAAATAGGTCTGCAGCGAAGTGTTCCTTCCGAGTCTTTAGACACCAGTCCTGGCCTAACTTCAATTTCTTGGCCCACCTGCAGCGATACCAAAAATTACATGTTCGATTAGAAACACAAGCTTAATATTTTCCCCCAATAAAAAATATAATTTAAAGATTAGTCTTGTTTTCACTCACGCGTAAGACACCTTTAAGAATCGATCCACCCGCAACACCACCTTTTAAATCTTCCACCTCTGATCCTGGTTTGTTCACATCAAACGATCGAATAATAATGAGTCGGGGATCTGAGGTAAAGTCTCGCACGGGTATTGGAATTTTGTTAGTTATATACTCGCAAAGCACTTCAATATTGTATTTCAATTGCGCTGAAATGGGAATCACAGGGGCACCTTCCGCAACAGTCCCTGTAAACAATGAATGATGTCGAAACTGAAAATCTGTATTCTAAGTGCATCCCTTAACATAAACTACATTTTTTAAACTAATTTTTAATTTTTTTTTATAATTGTTTTCTGTCTTGAATACAATACATCATAATACTACGTATGTATAGCTCACCTTGTACAAACTTGATGATTTGATCATATTGCTCCTTGGCTTGATTCTCTTTCACTAAGTCGATTTTATTTTGCAGAATAATAATGTGTTTTAGCTTCATGATTTCAATGGCAGCCAAATGTTCAGACGTCTGAGGCTGTGGACAAGATTCATTCCCGGCAACAAGTAAGAGTGCGGCGTCCATCACAGCAGCTCCGTTCAACATAGTAGCCATAAGAATGTCGTGACCGGGGCAGTCCACAAAGGACACGTGTCGGATTATTCTAAACCGCCCTTGACAATTCGGACTTGAGCATGGGAACGAGTCATCTTTCGAGGATCCTCCAGAAATAAAGCACGATGGTCGAGAACATTTCTCGTTGTCGCATTTGTAGATTTTGGCATTCGCGTAACCTGCACAGTAATAATCACCATCACCACCATTAATTAAATCAAAATGTATCTTAACACGCTGCTATTGGTCAGAAATTACTTCTACCAATGAATTCACAAGCGTTGCCGCTGTAAGATGTTTCACTAACCAAGCTTAATCGTAATATTCCTTTCCAACTCATTCTTGAAACGGACAGTTTGAACCCCGGAAATGGCTTTTACAACCGTTGACTTTCCGTGAGCTACGTGTCCAATGGTTCCAATATTAATAGTTGCCTGCCGGCTGATGACTTCCGGTGACAGTGGAGTGAGTTTGTTCACATCCTATAAAAGAATTCATTACAACCATTTTAACCACCAAAAGTGACATTTTCCCACACAATTACAATACGATATTCCAAAAACCATTCTCTCTATGAAAATGCCCCGGTTTTTTCCATACATAATATTCGTCATTTCAACAATTATTATCCTCCATTCGCAAAGTAAACCACTGAAAAAGTACTGTATCAAGGCAGCAGAGGAGAGTTCATCCCACAAGAGAAGATGATGCAATGATTTTGATCTGTATTAAGCCTGCAATATGTGCAGCAGCTTGCAAAGTCCTCACCGGCAAAATGATGGAAACTAAATTACAAACTTACCAAATTCGTCAATTCCTGTTTAGCCAAATGAGGCTGACCCATGGGCTTCGGAGCGTCTCCCGACATGATCTTCCAGTCTTGTGGAACCTTATTTGACCCAAATGACCGTAATTAGCGAAAAAAGTAGATATTCACTTTCCTGGTGTGTCAACTTCTTCGATGAGCTCTTCTTGAATGAATGAAAAAAAATACAACAGAGTGAGTGCGGCTTTAGGACCTTTTTCCTAATTCTCACATTCACATGCCTGCTGCCGGAGCTTCAGCCATTCGGTCAAGGCACGTACATATGCCTTAGCCTGGCTCCTTTCGTCGGAAAGCACACTTTTTAATTCTGCCTTTCTCCTCGCGGGAATTTTAAACTCCCGCAGCATTTAGCTTTCCCTTCACAGCATTTCTTTCCATTCTTACTCAGCCTTTATCCTCCGCGTGCCAGATGGCACTTTCGGCTCCAAAAGAAAATGCGTGTCATATAAGCAAATCATCATTCATCAAATAATCACATTGAATGATTGAAACTATATTCCGTCTATGTAATTAATAACAAGGTATGACATCCGAATCGGTATTCGAATTCAAATCGGAATTATATTCATATTTTTCAATATTTTAATCGGAATTAGTATCCATATTTTTGTCAGAAAAATATTTTAATTCGAATTTATAATTACAAATACATTCG